>OY101440.1:66213863-66328830 GCA_956483585.1 Gymnocheta viridis | reverse complement strand
TGTACGAATGCTGATAAGTGCCATTTACAATTAGCAATTCACTGCATTTTCCTTAAAGACAATGTATACTGAATGTATTTTGTTTTAGTATTTGAATATTTAAAAATGGTCAAAACCATTGAAAGTTTCTCAATTTTAGATAATGAGAGATATCATATCCGTATAAGTGGCTTACATCTAAATAAATAAGATACATAATTCTTTTATTTTATACAACCATAATCATTTAAAGATTTATTATTGGCTATTGAATATCGTCTACAAGATTCCATAATATATTTCCTAATATTCCAAATATAAAATTTATTGATTATTGTTGTATTGTTGAAGAGGGTCTAGGTTGTAGATGCATTTACTTTTAGGACTTACTAAATTATTATCTACATTTGGTATCCTAGTCCACATTTTGTTATATTTCTCGTTGTGTAATTCTCAGTCCGTAATTTAATAACATTCAGAAAGATTTTCCGAATCAAATTATTATTAGTTTTAAATTCAAATAAATGTGATTTTCTTAAATAGTATTTAAACATATAATTTTTTATTCAATGGTCTAACATATTTTATTTTGTGTAACGGATAAAAGTATTGAAGAATTTTATGAATGTTTTATTAAATGCTGTTGTTTTAAAACAACCAGCTTCATATATATTTATACTACATACAAAACATCACAAAAATCCTGACCTTTCTTAACAAAAAAAAATGTTTTCTTCGATATAGAAATTAGAAGACAATAAAATAATATTCTTAAGTAAATAAAACAAATCAATGTGTTAGGATGCAAAATCAAGCAATATACTTGAGATTATTGTCAAAAATATATTATATATTCCTCTAAGTTCCACTATAGGGCGCCGCAAAAATTAATAAAAAAATCATTTTTTAACCGATTAGAACTATCAGGTAAACTATCAACTTCAGTAGGATTCACTCTATACAACAAAACTAAAAATCGTTTGGCGCTCTTCAATAAAAAGGCTGAGAGACGAACAAATTGTAGCCATTGTATGTGATCGTTGACGAGAAAAGATTTAAAGCGTTTTTTCTAAGCCCTACAAAATCATAGCAATGAAGAAATCAACACACCTCCATAGAACGTTATACTAAAATCATTATCAGAGAAAATCTGAAATTTTCTAACTAGATACAAATTTTTGTTTCAGAACTTCTGCTCAATAAAAAGATACATTTCGTTACATTCATATAATTAGATACTATATCAATCTTAAGTAACAATACTTTTGTTCTAACTACACCTACTTTGATTCAATTAAAAATAAACTAAGTAATAAATAAAGAAATATTTTTACAAACTATTACAAACAGTATAATATTAAATCTCAATTGTCAACTGCCCTAAACAGTGGCAGATACATGGAAACACACATGAACACTGATGATGGGAGTATAGCGGCTCTCGAAAAACAACGTTGTTTCTGTTCTGCCGTGTAAGTTGAAATTAATTAGTGTTAAAATTTTTCCTGGTTCCTATGGAATATTGCCTCATGTCCAATTCTTTCTGACTAAAAAACGTTACGAACATTAGCCAAAAAATAATAATCACTTTGGATTAAAAACTACTAAAAATCAATATCTATTTGTTCATTATTTCGCTCTATGTAATGTTTCTCAAGCACACGTTTTTATATTATCATTCATAATATTCTTTTTATCATCAGAATAACTGAATACGAGTATATACTACTTTGTGATGTGTTTTAAATATGTATGTATAAATAAAAGCATTTCATGTGGGGCAATTTTAGATTTAAATAGCATTATTAATTGTCAGCTTTTTGATTGTTGATTTTGAACAATTTCGTTTTTTTAACATATACATATGTATGTATATATGAAATCAAAACTGTGCATGATTTAACATCATCAGGAATATTTTGAATTCGACTGTACGCTTGTGAAAAAAATATATATATATATGTATGTATGTATATTTTCACAAAATATTAAACATAATCCTAAAAATTTATTCTATTAATATAACGTTATCAAATCGACCACAACACACCCACACAAATATACGAAGTGACGACAGCATTCACATACACACAATAAATAAACAGATATGCATATATGTACATTATCTGTCAGCATAACATTTCTCTGCCTCCACATAATTGTGCAGTTGAGTTCAAAATATATTTAAAAATAACGATATAAGCAGAGTTAAGAAAACAAAAAGAAGTATTAATAAATACATCAAACAGTCTCAAATATGTAGAACAACAACAAGATAATTAATCAAATATAACATACATGCATACAATCTAGTGATGACGTAATATTCACACATACACACACACGCGCATATGCATACATACACACAAAAAAACAGTGGTAATATTGTTTCATCGTTAGGGTAGATGACGGTCTGACACGTAATATATGTCCCAGTCAACCACTATTGAATAAAATATATACTATGCAATATTTAACAGTTGCACTTCGCATTATGAACAGAAAAATGTCCAAGTTATAGAATTAAAACAACATAATAAAGAAAAATCAAAGAAGAAAAAATCTATTTTATAGACTACCAACGAATGTAAGAAATAATATTTATAAATAAATAAAAATATAAAATAAAAAATATATATATTTATATATATATATATATAAAACAGTTACAAATATACAGAAAAACAAAAACTCACAAGCAAAATCAATACGATGATCCTTAATCGATCTCAACACACTCATACAAATACACCTACAGAAAGAATCCCAGCATACCATTGTCGGAGCGCTCTTATGTATGAGCTCATATATGAGAGTTTTTATGAGTTTCAATGAGTGCTTTCTGCGTAAATATTTCTGAGCTCATATATGAGGTTTTTTATGATTTCTTTATGAGTGTTTTCTGCGTACACGCGATGAAACATAACGGTAAATGCATGCTAAGCAGAACAAAAAAAAATTACCAATATATTCATTTGTGCATATTTTTGAAGGCGTACAGTCGCAATTGTGAGTAAATTTAATATAACTAAAAATAAAATAAATTAATATAATGAAAAGAGCAAGCTCTAAAGAAAGTAAATTAATAATAAGTGAACTTCGTGCAAAAAAATTAAGAAATGCAAATCTAGCAAAATGAACAGCAAAATGGATAAAATTTTGACAGCAAATGAAGGTAAATAAACAAACAAAAATTTCAAATATATGTATAGTTAATAACTTTTATATATCTTCAGAACTAAAACAACGAGTAGCAGACTTGGAGGCGGAAAACATTGCCATGCACACACGGCTTTTGACGGAGGTGACGTCGCAGAGAAAAAATCTTCAGCAGGTCAAAATGGAGTCAGTTCTTCCTAAAGAACCCTTTGGAAATATATTCAATTTGGAAAAATTTGAGCAAAAATTACAAAGCTCACCGGATATGTGCACCAAGCTAGTAAGTTCTATAAAATAAATGTTGACTATTATAATTTTTGATATATCTATTAAGGAGCACGAGATATATAAATATTGCATATCAGATCCAACAAAGTTCGTTCGTCATGTTTGGAAAAAAATGTTCACTGATGAGCTAGCATCAAAATACTCTTGGAAAGGAACAAAAGAAAAAAATGTCTACAGGCTATGACAATAACAGCAATTATAAGAGGAGCCTTTAACCGTAAATTTAATGTAGATGAAAAGGTGTTTAATAACTGTAGTTTAAGATGGTTTCAGACTGCAAACGACCGCATTAAATATCGAGAAAACCTTAAAAATAAGCAATGATGAACTAGGCGAATATGCACAAAAAATTATTTTACTTAAATTTATTTTACTTATTTTTTTTTTTTTGAAAACATTAATTTTTTAAATTACTTTTAATAACATTGAAATCTTTTAAATAAAAACTTGTATATTGAATTATCTGTATTTTTGGTGATTTTTAGGATAATAATAAGAGTTCTAAATGCGTGCAAAAAAGATTCTTTTATGCACTGAAATAAGAGTTCTAAATGCGTGCAAAAAAGATTATTTTATGCACTGAAATAAGAGTTCTAAATGCGTGCAAAAAAGATTCTTTTAATTATTCATAAAAGACTCTTTTATGCATAAAAGTTAGAGCTCTTTTATGAGTGACCACTTTAGTAGGAAAACATGCTCTTTTATGAGGTTTTTGAGATACTTTCTGATTATTTTATGAACTCATTATGAGCGACAGCGCTCAGATGACAGAGTCTTTATGTGCTCATTTAAGGCGCATATGGTATGCTGGGAAGTGATAATATCGTACACATACGCACGTGATGACGCCAGTGATGATGCCAAGCCTAAAATACGTACATACATTCTGAGAAAACAAAAAGAAATATCACTATTTACATAAACAGACTCAAATATGCAAAACAACAACCACAATACTAGATGAAATATAAAAAATATACACACCCAGTTAAATAAGTAGTGACGTCATACACACATGATGACGACACACCTAATTTATATCAACAGATAAATTAAGTTCCTTTAGATATGATATATAATCCCAAAAATATACTCCATAGACCACCAACGGATCTGGGAAATAATATTTATAAATAAATAAGCAAATAAAGCCAATACTATAATATAAAGTTCGTAGTTGTCGAAGTCAGCAGAATTATGAAAACATAAAAAATTATCAAAAAATTTCAAAAATTATATAAAAGAACAATAATAAAAACTAATGAACATAATTAATACAACGATACTAACTAAAGCGATCGCAATACAGACACACATTCAAAAACACCCACATACACACGCTATGATTTCAGTGACGATATAATCAGATACAATCACATTCTCTGCCAAAAAAATATTTCTCTGCCTCCGTACCAACAGACACCAGTGTTGGCATTTTAGTGCTTTTCGGGTATTTTTTGGTGCTTTTTGCCTCTTCATTCGCGCGAAATTTTGTTAAATATTCATTTTTAAAAAGCGGGTATTTACAGTGCTTTTCACAATTTCTCGCAGTGCCTCTTATGCTTTTTTCTATGATTGAGAAATGTTTTAGTTGCAAAAGATGGCGGCTACTCTTTTAACCCTAGCATATTCTATAACATAGTTAACCAAAACTCTCAATAAATGAAATGCGTCTGTATTGGATAAGATAATATTGCCCAGCAAACACAAAACCAAGCATTACAAATGTAATGAATTTTACTTTTAAAAGCAAAATGGAAATGAAGTTTTAAAAAAGTTAATAAAGTTAAATACAAAATATGCCTCAGTTTTTACAGAATTAGGCAATTTTTTCACACATATTTGATTGGTCGAGTTTAATTTACAACTTTTTTTTAACAACAACAAAAACTAAGTGTATTTAGGCATTATAAAATAAGTTTTCCGAATTTAAGATTTAACGTTTAAAAAGGTTTTTGCTAGCATTCCATTCATAAATGGTCTGCCTTGCTGAGCGATTTCCAATCTTATTTGGCTTGAAATTATCATTCTTAATTTTTTATTTTGCGAAATTTCCTCATTTTGCTCTTCTTGCAGAACCCGTTCTTTAATTTTTTGCATATAAAGGTTTTTTTGCTCAAGAAAAAACATTTTCCTTTTTTCCTCTTTTAATTTATTTATTTTTTTGTGAAAAAGGTCAAAATGCCTTTTAATTGAAAATGTCTTCTTTGTTTTAAATGTTTGGCAACATAAAATGCATTGCATGTTACCAAAAGCATTTTTAATGACAAAAAAATTTCTGCCTTCCATTATACTATTTTGTTTGCTGGTTTATTTTGAAATTAAATCAAAGCTGAAAAAACAATAAAGTTGAAAAAAAGCAGTAAGCATCCGCGCATGTGCACTCGTTAACACTCTGTTAACGATTAATTTTTCATAAATTTGTTCGGTTTGAAAATAACAAAACTCGGACCAATAATGAGATATAGCCAAAATACTTTTTTCTTATATTTCCTTTTCTGTTGTTTTTTATGGCCCCAGCTGTCCTACGGTCAATTTTATGAAGCAGATCTCTTGTATGGAGTTCTACGAAGGTTTAGACTGAAAATAATTGAAGTCGGTCCATTAACGGCTAAAATATGAACAAAAAAATAGCATTCGAAATAATTTAACATTTAAAAATTTTTTGAAAAAGTTGCGTGGGGATTCAATCCAACAACCTACTGGTTGGTAGTCACAACCGCTTCGTGCGCACATGTACGCATTGTGTGTATACATGTGTAAACTAAACAGTCTTAAAGTAAAGATTTATTGTTTTTTTTTTTTTGTTTCTTTAAACATTTTTTGTACGTTTATTAGTATAATATTATGCATGCGTATTACAGTATTTTTTCTCGCTTATATTTTCTTTTCGTATATAAATAACCATAATTATTTTTTATATCATTTATATATATATGTACGAGTAAATATATAAAATCAATGAAATTGAATTTTAGTTTTGCTTTACAAATGTATTAATTTTTAATTGTTTATGACTATTTGTGATTTCAGAAGAAAGGTAAAATTTATGCTTATTTCCTGTTTTATACTTGTGTAATTTTAATTATTTTCTATATTCAGGTGCAGAGCGTATTTGTATTTGTACAATGTGATAAAAGATCTTTTGAAAATTAAAATGTTGTTTGGATACTTAGTAATAGATAACAAAGCAGAAAAATCTCTTCCCGGCTAGAATTTGATAAGAAATGTTTCTTTCATTCTGTAACATCACTGCGTTAATGTTCAAAAGCACTTCAATTAATTGCCTTTTCTATAAAACTAAAACAAAGTTTGATGTAAGAATTTAATTTGATATCAAGCTCCTAAATGTAATTAGCTAAGAAACTAAAAAATTAAAAACCTCGCGAAAATAGCGCATATTCTAAAAATTGCAACTGCAATATTGGAAATTATTTCCAAAATTTATTTTAAAAAAATCATATAAAATGCCAAAAATTCTTAAAAATATGCGAACATCAACAAAATTGTATAATTCAATATTAATTAAAAAACACCAAAATTATAAAGTAAAAAACTTAAAAAATTTCATTTCCATTGTGAAAATTAAACTTTTATTAAAAACTATTTTGTATTTGGAATAAAAATTTAAAATGCATTTGTATTTTGAATAAAAGTATTGCAAATACCTACTTTACACAAATTTATATATAGCTTCTAGATTGCATTATCCAATTGAATAATTTAATGTGGGCTTAATTTAAATGTATTCTAAGAATAGTTCGCAATTCATCATATATTTTTCAAACAATCAGTTCCTATCGTGTACATACATTTGAACTTTGGATTTTTGGATCGGAATGTTTGGGGAAATTTTCCAAAAATAGTATATGCATACATATTTGTATTTTTTTTGTGCATATTTTCTTATTTTCTCCAATTCAAGATATACAATATGATAAGTTAAGACCTTAGGAGATAAAAAATTCACTTCTTCATATTCATATAAAATTAACTGGTCTTACATTCATTAAAAACACCTAAGAAATCATAGTTTTGCGGAATATCGCATTGTCGATAGCACGCACTACAGAATTGGACGCGGATTAATGGTAAAATATTACGAAATAAGCCGAATTATTGGTTGGATTTGAGAGCAAAAAGCTTTCTGTTTGCGATTTTATCGTAATTTTTCATATTTAGATCTCTGTCTTACTTAGTAAACGCAGAAGAAGATTTAAATAAAAAATGTTTTTAATTAAATCCATCTGTTTTCTTAGCAGGCTGAATATGAATTACCGAATTCGTATTTTTAAATCAATTGTGGTTAAAATTACATTGTGTTTCTATATCAGAAATATACAGGTTATATTGAACCAAAACCTTTATCGTCTGGTCCAGCCGCAATAACGATAAGTAAATGGAAAAGTTAACAAAATTTTAAAAAGACAACTATCAGAATACCACTAATTTACATACATACGTACATCATACGAGTTTCAAAGAAAAAATTAAATTAAAATAATGAATTAAAATATGTTGTTATATTTTATAATTGAAAATTTTTTCTTACACTGTCAAGTTATTTTTATTTTTGGTATTATTATTATATTATATCAAATAAAAACTTCAACAACTTACTTAATTCATTATATAATTATTTTATCACTGTACAAAATCCTATCTGATAACATATTGGATAGTTTTGAAAAATAAACCTTTTATCGTTCATAAAACTGGAAAAAACGCAAAAATTAAAAAAAAATTATAAATGAGATTGTGCCCTGGTTATTTCTAATAAATTGTGGAACAAACTTTTTCAAATAAAAAGTAAAAGTAATAAAAACAACTAAAATGTATCGAAAATTAAAAAAAAAATGCATTTTGTTTTGTTCAGGATTCGAAACCGTGCTACCGGGTAATGTACGGTTCAAATCCTGACCAACCATTTATTATTATTTTTTTAATTTTTGATACATTTTAGTTATTTTTATGACTTTTACTTTTTATTTGAAAAAGTTCGTTGGCTGACGCGTCGAATACTATTCTGAGTTTTGTTGTAGTGCTGTCTGGTTTCAGAACACGGTGATTGGGAATGATGTATCTGGGCTCCAATACAATGTCGATATCCACCCTGTGCATATGATCCAATTATTCATAATCTCGCATAAACTGTATGTATTGAGATCGAATATCTTAATTTTTTTTTTGAGTGGACGCTATAAGCCCACGAATCTGTTGTATGCCATCGCGTGGGATTCTCCTAAAGCAGTTGGGTTTTCACGAAATGGAAAACTGACTACGAAGCGGCAATCTGCATTGGAGTGTGTATATTGAGTAAAATGTGCTTCACATTTCTGATGGCCAAAGAACCTTTTCGCTGGCTTCAATCTCGTCCAATTTCTAAGGATGCTATATGGCTTCTTCTAATGAAGTGGTGTCTCCAAATATTTCAAATGTGGCTGCATATAACGGACTAGGAATTGGATTTTTCCCGATTGTACCGCCTACAATCCAATCAAGTACTGTATTCTGGATTTTTGGAGGATCGTCAGCATGGTGTATAGTGCCATTTGAAGAAAATTCTGCTCCAAGTAACAGATCTACTTTTTCTTGCTGATAGTAGTGAGGACCTGCCAAGTGGATGTTGTTGGGGATATTCCAAGTTAAAATGTTAACATACTGCTTTGGTTGTGCGGGAATTATGCTTGGTAGAACATATGCATCAACGTTTGCTGAGAAGTTGAGATTCATAGATTTCTTTCCGATATTTATGCGATATTTTCATTTCTTTTGTGTTTCGCCAACACTGTCAATGCAGAGTGAAGTATCAGGTGGTGAAATGGAAAATTTTTGGCAAAGCTGTTTAGATGCAATATTTACTTGTGATGCAGATGCTCTGAATTCATCTTATACACCATTTGAGGCTGTAATTATAACATTTGCTGTTGCTAGCAATACATAGCCCTGCCGGCCTGCCAACGTTTGTTATTCATGATGTAGCTGCTACTATTTCTGAAGCAGACGCCTTTTTTTGTTTGAAGCCGACATGATTGCTCCTGACGACTGATTTGATGGATTTTTTATTGTTTTGGTATTGCCTTTTTATGTAAGTGAAGCAATATGATGTGTTATTTCTCACATTATTTGCAGCTACCTAAATTGCAGGTTTTTGAAACGTGATCACCTCCAAAGCAGTTGACACATAGTCTCTGCCATTGTACCCAGCGTAATCGTTCTGCTTCTAATAGTTACAAAAATTTACTTTACATTGTAGTCACTGTTATTGCACATTCTGCATGTGCTATTATTGTTTTTGGTGGATGTAATAATTGTTGATACCACTTTATGTATCGGTTTTTCATTTGGAACAAGTGCTTCCAAAGATTGGAATTGAAATTCCAGGAATGATAAAAATTCAGATATGGTTGGTACTTCTCATGGGTTAATTGATGATTGCATATATCTGATATGAGTGTTATTATCGAGATTTTTAATCACTATCTGTGTTAGAACTGCATCCCAAGATGATGTCGTGATTCCCAAATTATTTAGTGCAAGCAAGCACTCCTTGGTGGTGTCATGCATAGCTTTAGTAGTTAATGCAGTTGACGTTGCAGACGCCTGGTTAAGTACTTTGTCCTCTAGGTTGGTATTGTAGTGATCATTTAACGTGTTCCAGGCAGCACTATAATTTGTTTAGGATAAGGAAAATAGACTGATTAAATGTTCAACTTCTTCTGACAAACTTCCTTCTAGGTACCACATTTTCTGAATGGCGGAATCCGGATGCTTATCCATTATTTCGGAAAATCGGTCATTTTAGGTAATCGCCATTAAATTGGGGTATAGTCCCCTTTGGTAAATGTACCGAGCCAGTACTGATTGTCGCAGGTAGCGCCTTTCTATTTTGCGTATAAGTACCATTTTGCTTTAGAGTGTCAGCAACGACAGAAAGATTGACCAGACTTATCTGCATCAAGTCATTCTTATTGTCATATTGTTCCTGATTTATACCGTAAGCAGCTGGGTTGTTTAATTGCTCATGAATCTCATCATGTAGTATCTCGATCTGAGCCCATAAACTCTTGATTATGTTAATGTTTATTTCAAAATAATGCAGAGGATGATCATCTGTATATATTAGTCCCTTTAATAGCCACTTTAGCGCAGACAGATGGGCGTGTAACCTCCGGATCGTACTGCTTGAAGTTTCAATATCTTGAGCTGCATTATGCTGTGCATTGAATTTTGCAAAAGGAACTGTGCAAATTAATTTCGGAATGTACGTACATTTGTTTTCGCTTTTCGTATTCGCAAATCTTCCTTTCGAAAATGCAACTGTGTAATACGAAAACAAATGCCAAAAGCGTTACAACTGTTCGTATTTCATTCGAAAGACATTTTGGCAGTGAAAGTGTAGAAAAATAAAAAACATTTAAGTATTTTCTTTACATAAAATCATAAAAAATGCTTTTAAAACAGAAATAAAAAAATTGTGCAATTTGCAGCAAACTAAAGCTTGCAAAAGAAAAGCCGCAACTTTAATTAAAACAATAAATGTTTGAGTTAGAATCTGCAAAATTTAAAAATTATTTAATTTTCTTAATTTTTTTTTTTTAAATAATGAGAATAAAAAACATATACAATTTATTGTCAATATTTCACCAACCCTTCAGGACAAAACAAAAATTAAATAAAATATTTACATATCAAGTGAACAACATTTTTTATTTGTAAATATATATCTATGAAATGTTAATAGATGTCTATAAGTATAATTGGATTTTGCTTTGACACATTTTATATTTACAAATTAAAAATTTTGTTGAATTGTTTTTTAAATATTACTTTTTTATCATTATTGAAGAAGGTACACGAAGAGGTGGTAAAATATTATCAGCAATAGATTTTATAACGTTTTTTATATAAAAAACGACCTTAAGGTTTAAATAACTTTTTTAAATTTAATTATGTATGTGTTAATTTCTGTTTTGTTTTGCATCTTATTTTTTAAGTTAATTTCCCTACAAAATTTATTTAAAATTTCGAACGTAAAAAGTGATGACAATTTTTTGTATTTTTTCTTGGTTATTTTGACATTTAAGATCAAGTACTACCAAGTAATTGTTCTTTTTTCCCATATACATAATACTTCCCTACAAGCTATTCGAAAGTGTTACATAGCACAATTTAATTTTCGTATCGAATATACCATTCGAATGAATTTCATTTTCGAATCGAATTCCACAGTAACACCCCAGAGATTCTTGATTTCATTACTGAACAACTTGATGTGATCCTTTTCTATCGACTGAATCGTTCTTGAAGTTCTTTACAATCTAGTGGATTACTTCACCAGTCTCTCTTTGAAGATCTAATAAATTTTCCAATTGAGATGTTGCAACAGGACCCTTTATACTGATTATGGTCTGGCATAAAGTAGGATTTACATTTGAGCTGATGCATTCAGAAAGTTACGAATTTTAATTCACTAATTGCTGTTTTTGGCCTGGTTGACTCCAGTTGCCTTGTTGTATTTCATCGACTGTTGTCCTGTTGGGCTGCTTAACAGGTTGGCTAACTGCTGTGGCTTATAGCTGCTGTCGTCTTCTACAGCAACGATTTAGTAAAATGAATTTCATGCAATACTTCAATGGATTTGAAATCTCTTGATGGAATATCCTGGTGCGTGTTGCGTTAAAAGTTTCTTACCACTGGTGGGAGAACTTAAAACTGTTAAAAGTAGGGGCACCAAAATGATTAGTTGGAATGCAAATAATTAGTATGATCCAGCTCAAACACTATAATTGGAGCTAATGTTTTTTATTGAGGCCTTTCAGCACCTGTAACTTAAAAGGTGGCAGGCACAATAAATCAAACAAAATAAGTTTTATTACTGAGCGATTTTAGTGAATTATTTATACTAATTATATACTAAATTATACAAAATTGTGCTGACTTAATAAAGAAAAATTGTGCAAAAAATTTAATTTGATTAACCACTTTACTTAGCTTTAAGGTGATTCAAAAAAAATTAAGGGTATTCATATAATGTAACATGATAAGTTTGAACAGCTACTATACGGATGAAAATCAGTTAGACCGCACTCATATGCCCGATTTAACTCAATAGGAGGGAAGTAATTAGCAGATAACTCTGCTGAGTTGGAGCTCTGAGTACTCGTAAGTGTTATTGACATTATGCCTGCTTGATTCCAATGAATAAAGTTTAACACACAATATGGTTTAGAAAAAGAATTTTATTTAAATTACATTTCTTTTATATGAATTTGATTTGATTGATAATAGTGATTAATGTTGTGCTTATCCATTAATTTAGTTTATTAAAAAATTCTTTACCATAGTCTGTTTGAATGTTTTTTGGAACTCGTTCCAATTAAAAAATATCTACCATTACTTTTGTTGTTTCAAGTGCAGTTTTTGTTTTCATCGGTACTGCCCATGCATATTTTGAGAATGTATCAATTACGGTTAACAAAAATCTAAAATTTTTATTGTCTATAGAATAATTTCCCATTTCAACTAAGTCAGCTTGCCAGAGATCATCTATTCCTTTCATTACAACTCTACGACGCACAGTGGCTGAAAATCGTTTTTCATTGGCCAAAACTCTGTAACTTTTGAACCGATCAAAATATTGAAGTAATTTTTTTTTTATTGGATAGATATTTAGTTCAGCTTGACTCAGTTTAAATTTTATTAAAATTGATTGAGGACTTTTTAAGGAATTCTAGGTCAAAGTTGAACTTTTGAATTTTTTTTAACTTTTAGAGTGAAATATGGAATTATTATTTTTTTATTTATTAAAAAAATTGAATATTTGGAAATTAATAATAATTATAAATAATTTTTGTAATAATGGAATTTTTTTTATGTTACACTTAAAAAAATTGTACACTGAAAAAAATAGTAAAATCAACTGGAGATTTTGCTATTACTGAAAAATTTAAAATTTTTTGCTGACAAATTTGCAAATTTGTTTACACTCAAAGAATAGTTACACTTAAAAAAAACGTTAATAATATTATCTAAAAATATTGCTATTACTACAGAAAAATTTATTATTTTTTGCTCTCAAATTTGATAATTTTAAAAACATTTTAAAAATAAAAATTGCAATAAATTTTAATAGCATTTGCAACAATGGTAGGTTCTGTTTATTATTATTCATTTGACTCAAATATTGATTGCAAATATTCCATATTTTGTTCTGTGCTATCTCTGTTCTTTAGTAGTTTTTTGGCTTCTTCATCTAAATCCCGATGTTCCACTTTCCATTGATTTCGAATACTGGAGATAAACGGATCTGACGTTGCCAATAATATATTAAATAGATCTTCATTTGTTGAATTTCTTGAAATTTTTCTAGTATTGTGCTCTCTATAAAATCTGTAATCCTTGTTCCTTTTTTCCTGAGCCTCCTCTGATAGATCTCCAAGTGGCACCAAATGATATTTAATGACATCTTCTCCATGATAAAGGATTTTGTGAACTGTTGCAGACATATTTCTCCATGGGTAGTTGGTTGTATATATTTTTGCAGTTTCCTTTGCATAATCTCCAAATTTTCTAGAGTCAATTTCTTCATTGCACGCAAGTACTTCTAGGATTATTTTAAATCTGAAAATAAGATTTAAATCCACTCCTGTTATTTCAGATGCTGTTTCTGGATCTGAAAAGAATCTTCTTGCGGTATTGCCATCATTTGTATTGCCTGACCCTTGTTTTGGCTGATCTATAATCAATCCTAATTTGCGATATTCATCTTGAACATGTTTCTTTTTTGCACTTCTTAACTCTTTGTTGGTTTCGTTGTTTCTTATTGATCCTGAAGACCCGAAATCCAAATCATAACTGATTTTTAGTATGTGTTCCATAAGTCGTATTCTTGCATGTAGTGGTGATAATCCAAATTCATATGCATCTTTATTATCTAATGATTTTGTCGGGACTTGGTTTAATTGGGTTGATGTTGCTTGGCATATAATGCAGCTGGATGCAGCCTTCGTGTTAGTCAAAGCCTGACCTACTTTTCCATCTATCATTGTCAGCACTAATTGGTAGCTTACTTCAATTTGCTGCCCATCTAACTGTAATTGTAATGGCTGTAGTGTTGCAATTTGGGCCTTGATATCAATAACTTCTTTGTTAATGGCATCATGAGTTTCTCTTTTGAATTCAAATTTGATTGGCCTGCAGTATTTCGTAGAATACGGTGTCTAATTTTTCCAAATATCCATTGTTTGCGTTGTACTAGTCGAAGGCTCTGAATCTTCCAAAATTTTTTTCAATCGCAATGGTACAAATGATACCATGAACATATCTGAGTCCGATATATTTTCACATACAGCTTGTTTGTATTGTTTTTGTCCCGAAGAACTATCACATCCCCATTTACAAAAAAGAATTAACTTTGTGTTTCCACATTTCTTTAACTCATTTCCTGTTATTGATTGTAGCAAGCGTTCGGCTGTGTGATCAAGTAGAGATTGTAGTTGTACCTCTGCCGAAATTGGTGTGATTGTAATAGTGTCCTTTGATGGCAAACAGTCCATTTTAGCAGCGGTTATGTGATGATATGCTGGATACATATTTGAGCCTTTTTCAATCGCACGCAGTCTGAGCTTAATATATTGCTGTTTTGTTAATTTCAAATCCAGAAATAATGCTAATGCCTCCTCATTTGTGTACTGTATTACATCACTCGGAGTTGGTATACTTTTAAGAATCCGTTTTGTTCTCACTGGACTAGCTTTAACAACTTTTTCAATGATATCCACTTTTGTTAATTGGTTCTGTGATCGTAATTGATGTAGGAAAGATTCTTTTATATTTGTACAACCAATTGCATCGTTAATATCTTTAAGTTTCCGCCTCTTAGATCTGTCGCTGCAGTTGCCCATTAATGATTTGCGTGGTCTTCCACCCTTATCTTGCTTTGCTGTTTCTGCAGCGACAGTAAGTTGGCCTTCTAACCAGGTTGCACTTTTTATATAAAACTTTTGTTTACTGTAGCTAACTTCTTTGTAGCGTTTTTTTAGTGCTTTTACGAAATTAAATAATTGCTCTTGCATTTCGGTGCTACACGAATTTAAGTTTAATTTTATTTTAACGTAGCTAAGAACATCTTCCTGGTTTTTGTTTCTAAAATACTCTTCGCCCAGTTCTTTATAACTGAAGCTCTCCATATTTTTTTGAATATTTTTATTTGCGTCTGTTATGTTTTACCCGTACACCTAGAGGATTAACTTATTACTGAGTAATCCCTTATCGAATCCGTAGTTTTATACATTTTTAGATACATGTTATTCACACATTGATCTTTAATTTCATAGCAGGTAGTGCTTAAATTGCACAAAACTGCACATGTTGTGCAGACCTTAATATCAGGTAAAACTAATTAGTATCTCGCCAATATTTGTTGTTGTTGTTGGGTTGTTTTTTTATTTTTAGTGGTTTAATGTCCCGATTATTGTTATAAAATTGCTTATGACTTTGGTTGACCCTAACATTTGATAACAGGTAAATTTAGAAACAGATCATATGTTTACTGTAGAATTTTGTGATAATTTGTGATAATTTTATTACCAATCTTTGGCTGATCAAAACAAAGCCATTAAACTCTTTCGCAGGTATTATATTTAATTTTTTTAGTTTTACGTAGTCTAAAGTAAAAAACATAAACTTTTAGGCAAAAAAGTGAAAATTATATACACCATTGTATACGAGTACTTTGGAGTAATTTCATTAAAATGAAAAAAGTGTTCTACAGACGGCTCGTGGCGGGTGCAAAAGTATATATAGCGTTAAAGAGGACACTTTCACCTTTCTCCGGGTGGTATACATTTCTTGTTCCCTTTTGTTCCCTAGAAGTTCTATTCCACTAAAGTTTAAATTTGAGAAAAATATAGTAGTTTCATAAATATTCCGTAACGCCCTTAATATTAAACGCTAGAGCTCTGACCACTTACAAAAACTAAAGACTATAATCCTACCAACATTATAAAAAAGACCGCAGGCCATTATCGATGATAGCTTGCGAGTAGTAACCATTTATTTTTTATAAAAAACAACAGAAAAACACCTTTTTCTGAAATTAAAAAAACCGTTGAGTTTGACAGCATGCCACGCTCACAATTATCAATAGTTTAACCTAATTTTTTGGCTACCTTAATCTGGATATATTAGCTGCAAAAGGGCGTAAAAATTTTAAAAATCGGTGACAAAAAAAAATTTGAGTTTTGGCCAATGAAAAACGATTTTCAGCCACAGTGCGACGTACAAAAGTTTCGAGCTTGCTTATGGAGTTCGATTACTAGATTTCTTTTTGAAGACATTTTATAGTTTAAGAATTGATCTGGATGTGTTGTAATCTGCTTGATAAACTTTCACTTATTGAGGCGAACATATAATTTTCGAATCTATATACATATATATTTTCATTTAACTTTTCTTTTGTAGGCTCTCAACAAATCGTTGTAGATAACCATCTCCCAAAAAAGTATTGATTTTGGAAATGCTTTCTTAAATTTTCTTATTCTTTTCCAACTGTAATGTTGTTGCATGTTGTAGCATTTCTTGCATTTTGTTGTTATCTTCGATTAAATTTTGCAGAAACAATTTACTGATAACATCGTTTTCCTCCACAGCCTTTGCCACATTTTTGATTCTTTAGTTTTGGACATCGATGTAGAGAGCCCCCACAGTTTAAGGACATTTTTCATTGAAATTATATCGCCAGTATCGTTTAGATAATGTCCAAACTTATCAAAAGACATACTTTACATTATTCTATTATATTAGCTTCGCGTATTTCTTCAATAATTGATACAATCTTATTATGATTAGTGTGACCTGCAGCTTGTGATGCTACCAGTAGACGAAGTCGATCTACCAACTCATTTGGATCGTCCCAGTATACATATATATAGTTTGGTTTATGGGGGTTAAACTGCATCAATCCATCACTTTGATAACTAGATATTGTCTTATTCATTATAGCTTCTGATAACATCTCCTGGTTTTTCTCTTTAAACATCTTTTTAATAATATCTTTATTTTTATAGGCTTTTGTTCCCTTAATTTGACCATCAGGTTTATAGTCTCTTCTGCACGCATTTCTACTAATTAAAATTTTTTTTATATAGTTCTATAGTTATAATTATCATACTTTTTTTGGTATTTTATGAAACATTAGAGAAAATAGTCCTGGTGTTAGAGCCCATATTTGACCACCAACCTGTATTTTGTCTTCATTCAGTTTGAGATTACTATCACCAAATTTCCATTCATTATTGAAATTTTTATGTGGACCATTGTAATGGCGCTAGCATCACAGTCGTACATGTCGCGGAGCCCTATTACATGCGAGCGCGCCAGTGCTGCCTTCCTCTAGTTTTTTATGTGGCTGTGTGAGAGAGTTTCTGTGTGTGTACGTGGTTTTTATAAACAGCAGCGCTCACATATACTTATATGGTGAGAATGTGCTGTGTGTGTGTATGTTTGTTTGCTAGACTCTGTTGTGTGAGTGTGCGTACGTGACTATTTGTTTGGTTAACTGTGTTGTGTGGTTGGTGTGTTGCTGTTAGTATGGTGGCAGATAAATATTTTGCTGGCAGATAATGTGTGTATATATGATTATTTTAGGTGTATCGTTAACACTGACGTCATAGTAGGGTGTGTGTCTATGTTGTTTGGTATGTTGCTGTCAGTGATGGTATCTCTAGAAAGAAGAAAAGCACCGTACGCTGTTCCAAAAAGGTTACAAGCGCAAAAAAATTACCATAAACAAGGTAAAAAAGCACCATTAAAAATATTTTAAAAATTTTAGTTATGCCAAAAAATATTAAGCAATTCATAAAAAAAGTGAAGGTAAATACCCAAAATTCAATTTAAAGTTTTTGCTTTAAAATAAATAAAAGACTTGAGATCAAATAGCAGAATTTATTAACATATCAATTAAATTAAATCACAATCAGTTTAATAAGTGTAAAAAAATGTAACAAAACAAAAACAGAAGTATAAGAATATACGAGTACATGCTAAATATACATTGCGTACATATATAAAAATAAAATAGTTTGTTTAGACAAACCTTAAAAAAAGTATATCGAACATATTTTCCTGCAAACATTTAAAGGCAGTTGAAAGTTGCTACGACATGAATTTTCAAATTTTAAACCGTATTTAATGAAATATGCAGTAACGCATTTACTGAATTTAAAGTTAACCGGTTTCTAATTTTTGTTTTAAATAAAATGCATCAAACTGAATGTTCTTTTAACCTCAGCGGAAAAAATTCACGGTTGCTTAAAAAGTACTATTTGCGCTTAACCCTTAGATGACCATAATGGTCTGGCCAGGTCATAATTGACTTTTCTATCCTATATCCTTTTTTGTAGTAAAAGTTTTGAAAAATTAAGTGTATGAATTCTATAAGTAAATTGTTCTGAATGGAATAAAATAAATTTTAAATCAATTAGGTCCAATGGGGCGACAAAAAACCCCCAAAATAAAAAGTTCGTAAGTGCACCTTATGGTCTGAGTGGAGCATAGGTTATTGTGCTCTTTTAATTTTTGATACATTTTAGTTATTTTTATTACTTTTACTTTTTATTTGAAAAAGTTCGTTTTTTTAAAGAATTTTTGATAGCTTTAAATTTAAAACAGATTTATGTAACAGTTGGCGATTTTTTTAATCAATTTTGGGAGAATTTCTTCATTATTAAATCTTTTCTAACGTTTCAAATTATTTCTTTGTTTAGTCGAAGACCAATGGCTTTTTGATAAAGACGTTGAAACACTTCTTGGAAGTGTGAAAAATTATATAAGCGCTAATAGGGGATGTTAATATTTTTATAATGCACCCCAGGCAAGAAAGTGTGACAAATTTGTTACGAAATTCATAATATATGGCTGACTTTATAAACGCAGTTTGTAAAGCAACACTAGAATGCCTTGTAAACTCATGCTTCCAGTGTTGCTTTGCAAGCTGTGTTTATGAAATCAGCTTGTGAAATAGAGATTAGAACCAATAATGCGTGATCGTGATTAATTTTTTGTTTCCATCAGGTGGGGGTGCGTCCATGCGTGAATGGCAATTTTTTTTGCTTTAATGTAATTTTTTCCATTTAAATTATTTTTTTTATATATTTTTTTTCGTATTTCGTGGGCGTGAATTTTCGTGATTGTGACTTCTTTCGTCACTCCATACTATGGTGAAGGGTGTATAAGATTCGGCACAGCCGAATATATCTCTCTTACTTGTTTTTATTGTTTTTGTAGCACAATTGTGCACAGAAAATTAATATTTGGATTACTCTGTTCTATAACCCTTTCGCCACTAAGTGCACCTCATGGTCTGGCCAGACCACAATTGAAAGCCCTAGATTAGTAAGTACACTTAACTAAATTTTGTACTTATTTTGTGTTTATTTATTTAATTATGGGACTATGTTTAATATCTTAAAATTATTTTTTTAAAGAGTAATTGCAAATGTATATTTTAAAAAATCGAGTTTTTCGGTGTGATTTTCTTATAGTTTTACAAATAACGCACAACAGACGGTAATTAGTTGAGCTTGATTAATAGACAGATTAAGATATACTTTTTGCGCTTTGCAGTTTGTTTTCCGTACAATTATATTCACCATATCTGGTGTAAAATTTTCTTAACAATTTTTACCGGGTTTGGCATACATTTTCGAGAATGAACGGTTTTCACAGCAACAGGCAGATTGTGTGCTATTCGTGTACCAGCTGTTGGTGGTTTTACTTTCCACTATAAGCCTGCTTTGCTGGCAAACTTTTCACTACTATCAGCATCCTTTTCTTCCATATCATCATTATCATCGTCATCAAACTCCTCAGCGTGATCCATACATTATTTTCTTAGTAAGACGCACAATCGATGGCAGCATTTGCAGGAACATAATCATCCTCCTCTTTTTTTGTAGCATACGCTTTTACATCATCACTATTGCATAGATATGCTATCATCATATTTTTAGCTGCTTGTCTTTCAGCAGGTGCAATCCGCTGAAATTTAGCTGATTTATTGACTACCATGTCAATAATATTTAAATCTAAAGCTTTATCACTTTCCATTTCCTAATCTTTATATAAAAATTAAAATTATTATTTGACTATATCACTTATAAAGCACAAAAGAAACTGAATAAGAACTTTATAAGAAGCTAGATCATCACTTGACATTTTCGCAAAAAAATAACTAACAGTCTTTAATATTATTACTAAGCTATTGATTTTGAAAGTGTTATTGCATAATTTAGTGCAGGCTGCCTTAGACTTGCCTTTACTTTGCAAAGTCTTGAATTTGGAGACAAATATAGAGAAGATAGTGAGCGCAGACTTTGCGAGAATAGACTTTCCCGATCTAGCAAAGTTCTTGATTTATATGTTTATGTGAAAACAACAACAATCTAAGCACGAAAACAACTCATATGAATAGACTTCTTAAAAAAAATCCCTATGGAAACTTTGCCAATGCATATTCATAAAAGTAACCTATGCTCCAGTCAGACCATAAGGTGCACTTACGAACTTTTTTATTTTGGGGGTTTTTTGTCGCCCCATTGGACCTAATTGATTTAAAATTTATTTTATTCCATTCAGAACAATTTACTTATAGAATTCATACACTTAATTTTTCAAAACTTTTACTACAAAAAAGGATATAGGATAGAAAAGTCAATTATGACCTGGCCAGACCATTATGGTCATCTAAGGGTTAAGCGCAAATAGTACTTTTTAAGCAACCGTGAATTTTTTCCGCTGAGGTTAAAAGAACATTCAGTTTGATGCATTTTATTTAAAACAAAAATTAGAAACCGGTTAACTTTAAATTCAGTAAATGCGTTACTGCATATTACATTAAATACGGTTTAAAATTTGAAAATTCATGTCGTAGCAACTTTCAACTGCCTTTATTAAATGTTTGCAGGAAAATAAGTTCGATATACTTTTTTTAAGGTTTGTCTAAACAAACTATTTTATTTTTATATATGTACGCAATGTATATTTAGCATGTACTCGTATATTCTTATACTTCTGTTTTTGTTTTGTTACATTTTTTTTACTCTTATTAAACTGATTGTGATTTAATTTAATTGATATGTTAATAAATTCTGCTATTTGATATCAAGTCTTTTATTTATTTCAAAGCAAAAACTTTAAATTGAATTTTGGGTATTTACCTTCACTTTTTTATGAATTGCTTAATATTTTTTGGCATAACTAAAATTTTTTAAATATTTTTAATGGTCCTTTTTTACCTTGTTTATGGTAATTTTTTTGCGCTTGTACCCTTTTTGGAACATCGTACGGTGCTTTTCTTCTTTCTAGAGATACCATCACTGACAGCAACATACCAAACAACATAGACACACACCCTACTATGACGTCAGTGTTAACGATACACCTAAAATAATCATATATACACACATTATCTGCCAGCAAAATATTTAACTGCCACCATACTAACAGCAACACACCAAACACACAACACAGTTAACCAAACAAATAGTCACGTACGCACACTCACACAACAGAGTCTAGCAAACAAACATACACACACAGCACATTCTCACCATATAAGTATATGTGAGCGCTGCTGTTTATAAAAACCACGTACACACACAGAAACTCTCTCACACAGCCACATAAAAAACTAGAGGATGGCAGCACTGGCACGCTCGCATGTAATAGGGCTCCGCGACATGTACGACTGTGATGCTAGCGCCATTACAATGGTCCACATAAAAATTTCAATAATGAATGGAAATTTGGTGATAGTAATTTCAAACTGAATGAAGACAAAATACAGGTTGGTGGTCAAATATGGGCTCTAACACCAGGACTATTTTCTCTAATGTTTCATAAAATACCAAAAAAAGTATGATAATTATAACTATAGAACTATATATAAAAAAATTTTAATTAGTAGAAATGCGTGCAGAAGAGACTATAAACCTAATGGTCAAATTAAGGGAACAAAAGCCTATAAAAATAAAGATATTATTAAAAAGATGTTTAAAGAGAAAAACCAGGAGATGTTATCAGAAGCTATAATGAATAAGACAATATCTAGTTATCAAGGTGATGGATTGATGCAGTTTAACCCCCATAAACCAAACTATATATATGTATACTGGGACGATCCAAATGAGTTGATAGATCGACTTCGTCTACTGGTAGCATCACAAGCTGCAGGTCACACTAATCATAATAAGATTGTATCAATTATTGAAGAACTACGCGAAGCTAATATAATAGAATAATCTAAAGTATGTCTTTTGATAAGTTTGGACATTATCTAAACGATACTGGCGATATAATTTCAATGAAAAATGTCCTTAAACTGTGGGGGCTCTCTACATCGATGTCCAAAACTAAAGAATCAAAAATGTGGCAAAGGCTGTGGAGGAAAACGATGTTATCAGTAAATTGTTTCTGCAAAATTAAATCGAAGATAACAACAAAATGCAAGAAATGCTACAACATGCAACAACATTACAGTTGGAAAAGAATAAGAAAATTGAAGAAAGCATTTCCAAAATCAAAATTACAACACATCCAGAACAATTCTTAAACTATAAAATGTCTTCAAAATGAAATCTAGTAATCGAACTCCATAAGCAAGCTCGAAACTTTTGTACGTGGTAGAGTTGTAATGAAAGGAATAGATGATCTCTGGCAAGCTGATTTAGTTGAAATGGGAAATTATTCTATAGACAATAAAAATTTTAGATTTTTGTTAACCGTAATTGATACATTCTCAAAATATGCATGGGCAGTACCGATGAAAACAAAAACTGCACTTGAAACAACAAACGTAATGGTAGATATTTTTTAATTGGAACGAGTTCCAAAAAACATTCAAACAGACTATGGTAAAGAATTTTTTAATAACTAAATTAATGGATAAGCACAACATTAACCACTATTATCAATCAAATCAAATTCAAAATAAAAGAAATGTAATTTAAATAAAATTATTTTTCTAAACCATATTGTGTGTTAAACTTTATTCATTGGAATCAAGCAGGCATAATGTCAATAACACTTACGAGTACTCAGAGCTCCAACTCATCAAAGTTATCTGCTAATTACTTCCCTCCTATTGAGTTAAATCGGGCATATGAGTGCGGTCTAACTGATTTTCATTCGTATAGTAGCTGTTCAAACTTATCATGTTACATTATATGAATACCCTTGATTTTTTTTGAATCACCTTAAAGCTAAGTAAAGTGGTTAATCAAATTAAATTTTTTGCACAATTTTTCTTTATTAAGTCAGCACAATTTTGTATAATTTAGTATATAATTAGTATAAATAATTCACTAAAATCGCTCAGTAATAAAACTTATTTTGTTTGATTTATTGTGCCTGCCACCTTTTAAGTTACAGGTGCTGAAAGGCCTCAATAAAAAACATTAGTACAGCTCCAATTATAGTGTTTGAGCTGGATCATACTAATTATTTGCATTCCAACTAATCATTTTGGTGCCCCTACTTTTAACAGTTTTAAGTTCTCCCACCAGTGGTAAGAAACTTTTAACGCAACACGCACCAGGATATTCCATCAAGAGATTTCAAATCCATTGAAGTATTGCATGAAATTCATTTTACTAAATCGTTGCTGTAGAAGACGACAGCAGCTATAAGCCACAGCAGTTAGCCAACCTGTTAGGCAGCCCAACAGGACAACAGTCGATGAAATACAACAAGGCAACTGGAGTCAACCAGGCCAAAAACAGCAATTAGTGAATTAAAATTCGTAACTTTCTGAATGCATCAGCTCAAATGTAAATCCTACTTTATGCCAGACCATAATCAGTATAAAGGGTCCTGTTGCAACATCTTAATTGGAAAATTTATTAGATCTTCAAAGAGAGACTGGTGAAGTAATCCACTAGATTGTGAAGAACTTCAAGAACGATTCAGTCTATAGAAAAGGATCACATCAAGTTGTTCAGTAATGAAATCAAGCATCTCTGGGGTGTTACTGTGGAATTCGATTCGAAAATGAAATTCATTCGAATGGTATATTCGATACGAAAATTAAATTGTGCTATGTAACACTTTCGAATAGCTTTTAGGGAAGTATTATGTATATGGGAAAAAAGAACAATTACTTGGTAGTACTTGATCTTAAATGTCAAAATAACCAAGAAAAAATACAAAAAATTGTCATCACTTTCTACGTTCGAAATTTTAAATTAATTTTGTAAGGGAAATTAACTTAAAAAATAAGATGCAAAACAAAACAGAAATTAACACATACATAATTAAATTTAAAAAAGTTATATAAACCTTGAGGTCGTTTTTTATATAAAAAACGTTATAAAATCTATTGCTGATAATATTTTACCACCTCTTCGTGTAGCTTTTTCAATAATGATAAAAAAGTAATATTTAAAAAACAATTCAACAAAATTTTTAATAATTTGATCCCCTTGGACTACTAGCACCTGTAGTCATCAAAGCGAAGATGTTCATTCAGCAGTTGTGGCAATTAAAGCTAGATTGAGATGAACTATTGCCCGAAGAACATCACGTTAGCTGGACGAAATTCAGAAAGGACTTAGACAGTTTAGACAACTTTAAATTCCCTCGACATATATTTAAAAAATAGAACTACATATTTTCTCAGACGCGTCAGAAAAGGCTTTTGGTGCAGTCGCCTATATCCGAGCAACCCTAAAATATGGAAGAGTTATTATCCAATTACCTTGCGCAACTCGTGCGTAAAATTAAAATGGATCTTCAAGCCACAACTCAACGTGAATTCCTCTGGCCGACATCTTATCCAGCGGTTTGCCAGCATACAAACTATCCCAATGCAATTTATGGCTACATTGGCCGGGCGGGAAGAAATGTGGCCATTATAAGAACCATTCAAGGGTCTGACTTTTTACCAAAGATCAACCAGTTTCGAACAAACAAGGAAATCGATAATAAGAGCTTCATCATCAGTCTTGCTCCATTCCTAGGTTGAACAAATATCATACGAGTTTCAGGGCGATTGGAGGCATCATAGCTATCGTACGACGCAAAATATTAAATCTTGGTCGCATATAATGACCCCCTCATAAAACTCTTATTTACAATAATCCTCGGAGAGAACAAGCATTGTGCACCACAATCAGTATTAAACAATAGGACAACGATTTTGGCTAATAAAGTGCAAAACTGTGGCGCGTTCAACAGTACAAAAATGCATCAGATGTGCCAGAGCACGTCCACAATTGTGCCAAAAAGTAATGGGCAGTTTACCCCAAAGTAGAGTGACTCCAGCACGCCCCTTCCTTAACACTGGAGTTGACTACTGGGGCCCATTTTAGATCCATTACACGGTCAGAGAGAGAAAAGCAATAAAGGCATATATAGTTGTATTTTGTTGTTTTGTCACAAAGGCTACTCATCCTGAATTTGTAACTGATCTTTCAACTGAGGCATTTATCGGTGCTTCAAAACGATTCTTCAGCCGTCGAGGTCGTTGTCAAAGCATTTATTCAGCCAACGCCACTAACTTCATAGAAGCGAAGAACGAGTTAGCAGAACTGGCTAGCAGTATCTATTCCGACAAGGGGAAGGAATTAATCATCTCAACCACAAGTTCAAAAGCAATAAATATCCATTTTATCCCACCTTGTACACCACTTTTTGGGAATTATGGGAAGCAGCGGTAAACATCAATTGTTGACTTACCGTTAATATCATAAGACAAAATCAGTTGTCAGCCAAGGCAAGATTTGAACAATTGGAGCAAAAAATTGAGGCTCTTTTAAGAGTTAACGCATCAAAACAATAATATACGAAAAATACGATGCTCAATTCTGGATACCCTCATAGATACCAATCATGGAAAAATCAGCCCATCAAGGTAGGCTTACGCAACAACATGCAGTATTCAGTTTAAGATGTTCCAGCTGATTCCTATACCCAACATGCCATTAAAACATGTACTGAGTTCATGGGCATAACAACATCCCACAATCAATACATTTTTCCCACAAAAGCAGATCAAAGCGCTTGGGACATAATAAACCAAAACATGTTTTTGTGCCCCAACGTTCAGACTCGCTACGATTATGGTTCTGAAATGTGCACGTATGAAACCAATTTGTACAATAACAGAACGACACCAACTTGTATTTTGGAAAATACTACTTCTAAATGGATCGAGAAATGTGTAATAGAGAAATTACTAAACTTTCGTTAAAGAGTTCCGGCTTGCCCACGCTGGCTCCAGAATGTGTGATAAAGCATAAATTTTCTACTATTAAGGGTATGCAAACTATTTCAAGTACAATAACGTCATCATACACTACACTTGGTATCATATCAGACCTATCAACACAACAAACTGTTACGCACTCCATAAATAAAATTTATTTGAACTCAAACCACTTAGAGAGTATATACTCCGACAACATCAAGGAGTTGTCAGCTTTACAAGACTCATTAAAAAAACAAAACATACTGGACCTGCCCAATGAATTCAAGTCCCACCAGCAGCATAGTCATACAATTGGTTACCTTGCACTTTGCTTAGGTTTGATATAAATCATCATAATTACTCTTCGGCGTAAGGCATGCAGAAGCAAAAAAACCCACACATAGCAATGCCTATTGAAGATGCTGAAGAAAACACTGAACTGCAAAGTATCAACAAAACACCAAGGCCGCGTCAACATGTGCATAGATTTGTGTTAGATGCCTAACACCATCACCCGGAGCTGGTTAGTGCTTGCTTCAACTCTGTTGAACATCCGTTAAATGCGGGGGATAATGTTCAAACTCATCATGTTCTTTTATATGAATACAATTAATATTTTTTGAGTCCCGTTAATAATAAGTAATTCAATTTTCAGTGGTTAATAAAATTAAATTTTTGCACAATTATTCCTTGTTAAGTCAGCACAATTATTCCTATTGGTTAATACACCTTAAATTTAGTATTTTAAGTATAAATAGTTCAATAAAATGTACTAAAATCGCTCAGTAATAAAACTTCATTTGTTTTATTTATTGTGCACGCCACCTTTTAAGCTACAAGTGCTTAAAGGCCTCAATAAAAAAGAATTAGTACAGCTCAAATTAAAGTGTTTGAGCTGAATCATACTAATTATCTGCATTTCAACTAAAAAATGGTTGATGCCTATAACAATTTGTTTCATACAGGTAAAAATGTGATTGAGATACCAATTGGATCTTATGAATTGAATAATATAGTTGATTATATAGAGACGATATAGTTAGGCTTGCCAGATTAGCTTGATTCTCAAGATTTTTTTAGGGCTTCTCAAGAATCAAGATAAAATTGTAATTCTCAAGCTAAAAGAAATTTTCAAAGTTTTTCTTAATTTTATTATTTCTTTAATTTTATATCATTCATTTTCATATGTACATTTGAATTAAAGTTTTTCCTAGTGTGTACGTCGCAAGCATGCGTGTTTTTTTTTAATATGTACAGACAACTTTGCAAAAGCGTGGTGATTGTTTCGTTGTGTTAGTCTTAAGCTGAAAGTCCACACCACGCTTTCTATGCGTCATGCTTCCTACGAGTCTCTCAAAAAAGTTGAATCAGAGTATTTTCATAAAGCAACTTACAAAACAAAAGTTTATGACGCTTAAAAAGTTGAACAACATTCTACTTTTACGCGTCGTATACAACATATCAGCTAGTGCTGCCAAGTTCCGAGTCTAAAATTTTTTTGAGATTGAACATTTAATTATTTGAAAGCTATTTTCGTAAGCAGTTGATGAAAAACGAATTAAAACAATTTAAAGAACATAAAACTTTAAAAAAGATAACAAAAAGTCTGCAACCTTTCTAGAAATTTGACAAGCAAAAACGTGGCAAGTTTGACAAGTATAAAGCGTGGTGTGTAACTTGCAGTTTTTAAAGCATCAAATGCTTAAAACGCATGAATCGCAATCGCGTAGAACGCGTGGTGTGGACATGTACATATGTGTGCATGTATTTAATTGCAGCTAAAACAAAGATTGTTTGAATGATTTAGTATAATACGCAAGTATTTTGTATTTTATTTATTGTATTTGTACGTTTATTAAAATTAATGCTTTATAACTTGAAATTTACTTTATGTTACTCGTATTAACATATTGATACAGGTTAAAAATAAAAATTAAAAAAACTTCAGCAAAAAAAAATCAAAAATACCTAAAAAGTATTATTCAAAAGAAAATAAAAAATGGGAAAAAGTTATAATTAATAATTGTTAATTGTTTTGAAAATGAAAATTAAGTTTTATTTTTCATTTATTTTTAAATTCAAGTTCTTCCCTATATTTTTAGGTTTTGTTTCAAAAATTCTCTCCAATTGTTTCAAAATCACTTCAAAAATGAAAGTAAGCAAAAACCAGAAAAATTTCACTTTCAGTGTACCAGCAAAATTTCGTTTTGATTTTTTCTCTTTATATTTTACAATTGCGAGTAAATATAAATTCTTGGGACGTATAAAGAGAGTAAAATTTTGTATTTGTGTTTTCTTTGCGTTGCATTTACTTGCTTTGTCCATCATTTACACTTGAATTACCCTGCGAATGTTTAAAAAAGCAAATGTATATGATTTCAAATACACTTGATGCCATTGTCTAGTCGCGATGGTGTGGCTGCATTAACTTTAACTTTTGACTGATCATTCTTTCTTTGCAGTGCAAGTTGTGTTTCTTTAAATTTTATAAAATAATTAATTAAAGTTATTTAAAAGACAGTATTAAGTGAAATTATTAAAAGAAGAATATTGATTAAAATTTCTAAATGCTAAAAGGAAAATATTAATAAAATATTAAACCAATATTAAATAAAAACCTTTTACAAACTCAAATTAAAAACAATTACTTTGTAAAATTTGTCATTTGCGAATTCATATTATTTAAATTTTTATAAATTCCACATACTACATCTATCATAAGTAGTAGTAAATTTCCCTCTATACTTAACATTATTTATTTATCCATAACTTGTAACTTGACAGCAGTGCAGCCAGCTGATAAAATAAACAAACAAAAATAATTGTAAAATTAAATTTTAAATTTTTTATTTCCAAGAAAAATGCAATGTATTCAAAAAAAAAGAAATAGGATGTCTTTTGATCTCATGAGAGCAGAGTTAATGATAAGAATAAATTTTAGTGAAAATTGTAAAAGCTTTCAAAGCTTTTTGCAAACTGAGGAAGGTCTCGCATTGGCAAAAACCGTTTCAAAAAACAAGAAATATACATACAAAATAAAAGCACATACGAAAATAAATTTATACTTAACGATTTTTTTAACTAAAAAGAGACAAATAAAATTTGAACTCTGAATAAAATTTATTGAATAAGTATCTCTTTTAATTAATTAATTTTTAGTTAATATAAAAATAAAATTTCTTGTACGTGGATTTTGAATAAATTTATTTTTGTTTTTAAAATATTCGGTTTTTATTTTTGGTAGTCTCAAGACTTTTTTTTTGTAAATCAAGACTTTTTCCACAATGTCAAGCTTTTTCGAAAATCCGACCTAGATATAGTAGAGAAAACAAAATTTTTATATAAGCCAATAACAAGACAATGTAGGTTATATTTAATAGCTTTTAGGATCGAATACATTTTAATAAGGAAAATACAATTGAAAACTCTAGTATTCAATAGTAAAATCCTAATTCCATAGAAAGATTATTATTCAGATATTCCAGTTAATATTTTCAAGGTGAATCTCTTGAGAATTGAAAGTAATATCTGGTGCTTTTTATGGGAATCTTTCAAATTTTCGTGTTTTAAATTTTTTTATTCGCACTTTTTCCCAAAATTAATATTTTACTTATTTAGTAAAACATTAACCATTTTGTTAAAAACAAATTGCAATTGATTATTGAGGGGTATAGCTTGTTCCTATACGCATTTCACTGTTGCTAATGCAGATCATCAGGGAACTTTACCCAAATATTTCTTAGAACAACTGGAGATATTATATTAAACCTTCATTAAAACAAATGAAAAGTTTAAACAATATCAAAGTTGTAACAAGAACTCAATAATCAACCAATTGTTTTTGTTTTCTTACTTTACCATTACTACCTAGGCTGACTTTTTTTCAACTCTAATTGTAGTTGTAAGAGGTTTGTAGAAAATGTAAAAACAACAACTGCTATACATTTGTATAGAGTGATGTCAAAAAAAATTTTGTGACCGGGTGCTTGTCAAGTTAATAATTGGTGCTTTTTATGGGAATCTTTCAAATTTTAGTGTTTTAAATTTTTTATTCGCACTTTTTCCCAAAATTAATATTTTACTTATTTAGTAAAACATTAACCATTTTGTTAAAAACAAATTGCAATTGATTATTGAGGGGTATAGCTTGTTCCTATGCGCATTTCACTGTTGCTAATGCGATCATCAGGGAACTTTACCCAAATATTTCTTAGAACAACTGGAGATATTATATTAAACCTTCATTAAAACAAATGAAAAGTTTAAACAATATCAAAGTTGTAACAAGAACTCAATAATCAACCAATTGTTTTTGTTTTCTTACTTTACCATTACTACCTAGGCTGACTTTTTGAAAATTTTTTTTTTATTTTTTTTATTTAGTAAAACATTAACCATTTTGTTAAAAACAAATTGCAATTGATTATTGAGGGGTATAGCTTGTTCCTATGCGCATTTCACTGTTGCTAATGCAGATCATCAGGGAACTTTACCCAAATATTTCTTAGAACAACTGGAGATATTATATTAAACCTTCATTAAAACAAATGAAACAAATGGCCCAACCAAATCTCTGACTACTCTTTCGCCTACACCGATTTCGCGACCACTGTCTTGTTTGCCAGTATATATTTGGCCATGAAGAGGATACGAATTTTTAGCACAACATTTGCTACCTAAAAACACAAACAGAAACAAAACCAGTTTCTGTTTACTTTTGTGGGCCTTTTAGGTAGAAGATGCCCATATAAACCAATTTTATCTTACAAACATGAAATTTGTACAGTTGAGATGTAAAAACTAAGCGTTTCTAATAATCTGTGCATATATATATTATTTTATTTGAGTATAAACGAAAAAACTTCACCAGGGTACCCGGGTACCCTGGTTATGGACTCCCGTTCGTCCAGGTGGTTATGGACCGTAGGGTTAAACTGAAGATAAAATGTTTTGGAGAAGCCATTACATTATAAATTTTTAAAAATTTTAAACAAGTTTCACATTTGTTTTAAATATGGAAATGTGGAAAGCTGCTTTATTGTCTATTTATTAGTTGACGAAAGAACCAATGATATCAGTTAAAGTTAACGTAATTTTTCTAGGTGATTTCGCAAACGTTATTAAAAATAGTAGCTTTTTATTGTTAACATAGATTAGCCACACCTTACTAAAAATGAACAAAACGAAAATTTAATGTTTGGTTTTAACTTTTGTTTATTAATATTTACATTTTTTAGATGTTTTCAACATTTAATATTTTGTATGCCCTCCCTTCGTTGAAATAGCGTCGAAAATTCGGGTTTGCATTGAGTCGTACAGAGATTTTAAGTAATTTAATGAAATTTCAGACCAAGCTGATTTTAAAGCTTCTTTTAGCTCCTCTTTTGTGCAGAATTGTCTTCCTAATTCATAAACTTTACGTGTTAGCCATCCCCAAACATTTTCGATAATGTTTAAGTCAGGATAGTATGGTGGCCATGATAATATTTCAACTTCCTGCTCCTGAAGGTTTGACAATGCGAGCTGTATGGATGGGGGCGTTGTCGTGTTGAAAAATGAAAAAAAGGGGGCCAAAAATAGCCCTAAATTCCACACACACATTCATGTCATTCTCTCATTTACAAAAACTAAACTAGCAGCCCCATAATACGTTATAGCACCCCAGACCATTATGCCACCCTCTCTGCTGGCGACCTAAAATCTTTTCCTCCTTCCTGATATAGTGGAAATAATAATTATATCCATCTGGGCCATCAATATTAAAACGCTTTTCGTCTGAAAAAATTACTCTTTTCCAGTCGTTCTCTTGATGACCTTTTTGAACTACCCACGACATGTGCTCTTTCGCAAATTTTAATCTCTGTTGCTTATGTACGTGTTTCAGTGGTGGCTTTTTTTGTAGTTTTCGACGCTGCAGGTGTTCCGAGCTTTTTATCACATTATAAATTGTAGTTTTACTCATGTGGACACCGGCAGCATCTCCGATTTTGCTTAAGCTCATTGTTGAATTCGAAGCAACTTGGAGTATTTTGCGTTTATTCCGCGGTGTAACCTTTTTGTACGTCTTTCCTTTATACCTTTTACCGTACTCCTATGGATTCTTGAGATAATTGTTTATAACTTTAGGACTTCGGCTAAGTTTTCTGGCAATAGCACGATTAGAAAGTCCTTGATCATGGTACGCGTCAATTTTTGCGATTTCCGTGGAACTAAGCGACGGCTGTTTTCCCATACTTCTTTTTTTAACAAATAACACGTTTATCTATCGGAACTAAACGTTATTTAATAAAATTTTTCCAAGAAATGCAACAAAAATTAAAAATTTCTGTCAATATAACAACAGAGTACCCTCTTGTCAACGACTTTAATACATATTTTTTAGTTATTAAAGAAACACTTTACAATTCTTTATAATTATGAAGTGAGGCTATTCTATATATATATATATATATATATATATATATATATATATATGGAAGGAACTGTTGTAGATGCGAAAACCTCTAAATTTCAAACCAAAAAACAACTTTGTGGAGTATCTTTTTGATGAAATTCGCTTTAAGCTAAATGGTATTGAAATTGACCATACAAGATATTTAGGAGCCACAAGCTCCATTAAAAATTTGGTTTGTTTATCACCAACGGAAAGCACCGGAATGCAGAATGCTGGTTGGAATAAAATTTATGATTTTAAAGTTGTAAATGGATACTTTAATTTGTATGTACCACTTAAGACGCTTTTAGGATTCGCTGAAGAACACAATAAAGTTATACTAAATGGAAAACATTAATTGATACTCTTGCGTAATAAGAATGATGCAGATCTTGTACACTCGAACGTTTCCACTGAAAAAGCAAAACTTACAATTTCCCTAATCTCATGATAATTCCACACGTACAATTATCTGATCTTAGCAAGCTGAATATGATCAAAATTATTAACAATGGTGCTTCTACACCGATGACATTCTGGAGTTGAGATTCTCATGTGAATCCAGAATTAAATAAAGGAACAACTCATACTTGTAATGTTAAATTAGCTGCAAGTAGAGAACGCGCACGTTTTGTATTGATTGCATTTCAACAAGACAACAACAAGTTTGTTGATTATGACCTGACAAATTTAAAAGTTCATTTAAATTCATTATCATACCCATATGATGATCTAAATATTAAATTTAAAAATGAACGTTACGCTATTCTATATGATATGTATATACGAGTTCAACAGAGCTAATACATGAGAGAATCTCAACCGCTTCTCGCCGCTCAAGAATTCAAAAATAATGTACCGATTATTGTAGTAGATGTCAGCTATTAAAACAAATCACTCAATAACGGACCAATTGATATAAAAATTGAAGTTGAAACAGCCACAAATATTCCATCAAAAACATCAAAGGCATGGTCGTATAATTTAATATATTCCTATAAAAGGACAGGTTCGAAAATTTTTATAAATTAAGGATAACAAGGTTTTTATAGACTTGGCAAGGTTTCAAAAGTAATTAAAACAATTATATTGCTAAAGTAGCAGTTGTTTTCAACAATAATGAACTCGTAAATTTCATTATAAAACCTCCATATAACTTCCTATGTTTGTCAGGAAAAAAGCAGAGAGAAGCAAATTGGTCAACAAATAACTACTACCATCTATACTGGAACGATGGATCAGTATCATTTCAAAGCGGTTGAAGTTTTTTGAAAGACAACTTAAAATATTCTGGAATCTAAGTATGTTAAAGGTGAAGAAAAGAAAAAATGGTTAGAAGAAATGATTCATCAAACAATTTCTAACATTGAGGATATTGCTTGCATCAACTTTAGCAAATGACTAGCAAGTATCCAGACGATTTCTACTGCAACTATCACAACTATGGCATTTGCACCATAAGAAATACAATTTTACTTAAAAAGAGGCTTTAAAATAAAGGAAAGAAAATATACATGTTCATTCATTGTTTTATATTAAAAAATTTTTTATTTTTTAGTTATTATATTTTCTTAAAAAATCTTAATAATAATATAGATTAAATTTTATATATAAACAAAAATATGGGAAACTTTATACAATATTTGCTTTTTATTTACAAATTTTTTGGGCATAGGTAAAAATACAATATGAATTAATAATAAATAAGTAAATCAATAAATTAATAACTAAATTAAATAAATCAATAAATTAAATAAATTAATTAATATATAGTTTAATAATTGAATATAAACTAATAAAAACAAAACAAAACTAAACGCTAATCTACATCCATTGATTATTATTTCTATCTATATAATGCCCATAAGCACGCGTTTTTATATAATCTTTTATAATATTTCTCTTGTCATCAGAAGAGCTAAATACTACTTTATACAGTTTTTGAGTATACAACTGATGTGTTTAGATCTGAATAAAACATTTCATCTGACAAGATCTCATTTTCAAATAAACATTTCTTGTAGTCATCAATGGTCAACTTTTTAATTACAGAGTTTTTAACCCCCCTTGATTTTATACATCTTCCGAGTGAAGAGTCGACAGCGAACACATTTTTGGTCTTCAACCTACAAACTCTGTCATTATATCTCTCTGGACATCTTTCGTCATTCCCAAAACCTTCTTATTGAGTAGCGGGAAATGGAATTGTTATCTTTAGAATATTCTGATGTGTCAAAATTCAAACTAATATCGTTACAGATGTCATCGTAAAAATCATCAGTTTGAATCGAATAAATGATAGAATCAGTATACATATAGTAGAGAGAAATGGTATCTCCGAATTTAAGTTTCATGAAACCATATGGAAATCATACATACTTTACTGGAATAACTTTAGTACTATAAAGCCAACATATATGGGTTTATTATACTCTGGCTCCGTTTTTTACCTCCACCGCATACATATCATCAGAAAATTTTGACCAATGCCTAAAATTTGGTTTTGCGATTAATGCTCTGAGGCCCAAATGATTTCTGTTTGTTGATTCCCATGATGAAGAAATTTCAATGTCTTAACGTTTTTCAATGTCTTCCATTGTCTTTCCATAAACAGCATTATTTTCAAAGTTATTTTTAGAACTTGTTCTATAAAATGTATTTAAATCAATGAATTTTTTAAGACAAGGGGATTGCCTAAATTTAAGGATTCTATAGGGTGTTTTAAAAATCTATAATGTATAGTATAACTTATTTTTTGGTCTAAATCTGCAATTAATTTTTTGATCTTAGATCCTCCAACCGTCCTTTTTGGAGGACAAAATGGTAAATCATTATGAAGATCATGTATTGAATCAGGATACTCTATATCTCCCCTGCAATATGTAGCCATATTCTGATGTATCAGATATTTTTTCCACATCAAAATCTGGATCACATACCCAATCAAATTCTCCACAGGGAAGATATTCTGACATTGCCCACCTATATAAGTTGTTCGCGTCTAAATACATTTAATATTCAGATGATTTTGTAACATCAAACCCATGTAAATACTTATGGTTAGCCTTAGAATATCGTTGTGAACATTGAACTAGTCCACCTCTGATTCCATTTTGCATAAACATATTCTTTTCGGAATCAGTAAACAGTTTCAGTGTAAATTGAGTAGTTTTGAGAATAGCATCCTAAGATAATCCTTATGCTGTATAGTAGTAGCATGGATGAAGATCATAAATTCCTTTACAAATTTTTCTAAGATTGTCAAACACGTCTGATAGAAGAAGAACATATGTCTTTAGGTAGAGCTCGGTATAGTCAAGGATTAAACTCTCTCCATACCTTTTGAGCATGTTTATAATCGTCTATAGCGCATTCTTCATTCGTTAGAATATTGATGAACTCTTCGCCACTAGGAGTTCAGTATCCACAAACTTAGTCATGGAATCTATGTAAGTTCGAAATGATCTTAATCAGCGAATCATGATCGAACAGTATTGAAAAATCTGAACTACTCCTCTTATTTATTGGCATTTATGAGACCCGTGTAGTAGTCAACTAATCAGGAATGTACCATAGAGTCCATAGTTGTCGAAGTCAGCAGAATTATGAGAACATAAAGAAAAATCAAAAACATACATAAAAGCAGATTCAAATATAAAAAAGAACAAAAATAAAATCTAATAAAAATAACACAGTGCAACACGAAAAAAATAACCATATACGGACAGCACTACGTGATAAAAGACCAAAAAAAGAAAACCCATGTCTCCAAGTTTTGCCCAATGTCATGCACTTTTTTATGGGCCCCCAAAGATTTGGGGGCCCGGTGTTATTTTTGCAAAATACTGATCATTTTCTCAGGCTCATATCTTGCAAATGGTTCGGAATTTTGATTTACTCTTTGGGGCAAAGTTGTAGATCTTGTCATAAAAAACAAAAATTTTGAACATATAAAATCAAAAAATCTTCATTTTCAAGATGAAAATCGCAAAAAATTAAAAAAAAAATTAGATTTTTTACCTTTTTTCCACTGTTAGGTCCATAGGTAGCAAACCCTTAAAAATTCAAGAAAAGAATCAATTACAAAAATGTACCTAAGACCTCAGTGAACAACTTTCTGGAACATATGAACTTCCTAGGAATGATTCTTAATACCGTTTAGGTAGCGCTCAGGTAGCCGCAAAAGTGAAAAATATGCCGAAATTTTTTTAACAATTCCCAATTTTATGTGGAGCTGTGGCAGAAAGATATCTTGAGTATCGTCAATTAATGGTGCATTTTTCAGTCTATGTTGTTTCATTTGTTCCTCCTAATTTCCTCTTGGTCTCCACGAATTACATTGGAATTGATTCAGAGGTGAGCGCGAATCCCAATTACAAATAAAACAAAATAATTTTGGAAAGCCCTTGCAAAATGTTGATGATCTTCAAATCACAGCAAATCTTCCATTTATCTTCGTAGTATTTGATTTTTTTCATTATACCTCTCAATGTTTCATAGCTTTCTTTTATGTTAGTACCCATTGGTAGCGGAATGAAACGTTTTCGGTTCGACGCATGCAACAACACTGCTTTCAAGCTCGAAACAGAACCATCAATAAATAATCTCTACTCACTAGCGATGTAGTTCATTCCCATTTTTACCACGAACGAACGAATTGTCATCATTTAGAGTGTAGAGGATCTGAAATTAAGCTTGCCGTTTGCGGTAGCCGTAGAGTTAATATTAGCATGTGTGACTTTTCTTTGCTTTAAAACGCTGTCAAAAAATGCAAGTCTCCTCCCTGTTGGGGCACATAATTGCTATCAAATGGATCTTCATAAATTTTGTTCTTCTCAGCATGTCGATTTAGACGACATGTGTAATTTACGCATGAATAGCAACTGGTTGCATCATGTTACCTTGGGCGATTAATCCAGGTTACCGGCTTACAATACTTCACAATATCTTTGCCTCCATTTAACCATGCCATGAGATTGTTATAACATTGGCGACACACTGTATTAAAAGTGTAATTTTCACCGGTCAAGTCTACTTCGTCGAAAAATAATGTATATGCTCTTTTGAATTCACTAGTTAAGATTCTTTTCCTTTTGAAAAACTACACAACTTTTTTTTCTAATTTGATGACCGCAAAAGTAGGAAAATTAATCAATTTTTTTACACTGCAAATTGAAATTTTCAGTTGCCAATGTTGTGTACGAATTATGCACTTTCTCTATAACTTTCACCGCTGATCTCTCGTTGACGTCGCACTGTGTAATGCCTGAATGTGAGCGTCGTGTCGCTTTTATATTGTGTGATGCGTCCCTTGATGCGTGTGCTAAGCTTATTGCTTTACCTGTGCTGCTGCGGTCGGTGCGTGATCGCGTGAGTTGTTTATTGAGATCTTAGGTACATTTTTGTAATAGATAGCATAGTATGTATCTCAATGTTGAAGTAAAGAAAAAACAAATAAAATTAAAAAATTTTCTGGAAATTTTTTACTTTTACGACTACCTGAGCGCTACCTAAACGGTATTAAGAATCATTCCTAGGAAGTTCATTGAGGTCTTAGGTACATTTTTAGTTCATTGTTTTCTTGATTTTTGAACGGTTTGCTACCTATGGACCTGAACAGTGGAAAAAATGTAAAAAAAATATAATTTTTTTTAATTTTTTTGCGAATTTCATCTTAGAGATGAAGATTTTTTGATTTTATATATTGACAATATTTGTTCTTTATGACAAGATCTACAACTTTGCCTCAGAGAATAAATTAAAATTCCGAACGATTTGCAAGATATGAGCCTGAGAAAATGATCAGTATTTTTCAAAAATGAAACCGAGATCCCAAATCTTTGCGGGACCATAAAAAAATGCATGGCTTTGGGCAAAACTGGGAGACACGGGTCTTCTTTTTTGGTCTTTTATCACGTAGTGGTTTCCGTATATTGTTATTTTTCCATGAGTTAAAAAAATTACACACAGTGTAATTAAACAACGATACCAAAGCGATGGCAACACACACACATATTCAAACACGCCCCCATGCACCCGTTATGACGTCAGTGATGACGACACTCCTAAAATAATCAGATATACACACATTATCTTCCAACTAAATATTTCTCTGCCTCCATACCCACAGAAATGTGCACAGTCAAGTAAACAAACACACATACCCCGCTATGACGTCAGTGATGACAATACACCTAAAATAATCAGATATACACATTCTCTGCCGCCATACTAACAGCACAGTAAACAAAAAACACACACACAACACAGTTAACGAAACACATAGTTACGTACACACACACCCACACAGAGTCTCACCATACAGCAGCGCCCACAACCCCGTAGAGCAACACAAACTCTTTCACACAGACCTATAAAAAACTAGAGGGTGGCAACGCAGATACGCAGAAAAGTAATAGGGACAAAAGACATGCGCGTCTGCGCTGCCTTTCTACTTGCATAAGATCTAATGTGGGCAATAATGCAGATATTTTCATACATAAATTTAAATCTTCTCAACCAAGGTCTTATTTCTGGCCTAAAAATACTTTAGTTAGAGGACATAATTACAAAGGCAGACCGAGAGCTAATAATATTGGTGTTCTTTCTGAACGTGAAAGGAATGTCCCAAAAAACTAAATAGTGTTACTTCAAGCGCATTATCTTTACTCTACCAAAATGTTCGTGGCTTGAGAACTAAACTGCCCAATTTGTATATTGAAAGTTTCACTTTCACTACCAGATTATTGTACTTGCTGAAACTTGCGTGGTAGTGTGTTTATGGGGCTTCTGTGACACTTTTTCAACACAAACCGGCTTCTCATGCATATTTGTAAAAGACTGCAATCTTCACTTTTTTATGAGTGTTTTATTTCTGTGTGTCTGTATGAATTGAATGTCCGTCCAGCAAGCCTTACCCTGTTTTCACTGTGTTGTGTTTATATAGCTGTGTGCATGAAAGAGTTTATGTATGTGTGTGTGGTTACTTGACTGCGTCCGTTGCTGTTGATATGTAGGTAGAGAAATATTATGATGACAGAGAATTGTTTTCTTAATTCTGCTTACTAAGCCATATATGAAATCTGTAACATAGTATTGATTTTATATTTTTATTTATTTATAAATATTATTTAATATAAATATACCTGAAGTTCGTTAGTGGTCTATAAAGTAAATTTTTGTTTATTAGAATTATATTTCAGATTTCACAAAAAATTAGTTTTGTTTTTTAAACAAAAATTTGAATTTCAGAAGTGTACAGTTGGATTCAAAATATTCCTGATCATGTTAAATCATGCACAATTTTGATTTTATTTGTCTATTTCTTGACAAGGGAATTTGAATTTCACAATATTATGAAATTTCATTAAAGTAATTTCAATTATAGAACATATCACATCAAAATGTGTTTTATATCCCTGGATGTTTGTGTGAAAGAGTTTATGTATATGTGTGTGTGTGTATGTGTTTGTTTTATTGTATACATTGTTGTTGGTATGGAGGCTGAAAAATATTATGCTAGCAGAGAATGTATATCTGTTTATTTATTTTGGGTGTATCGTCATCATATGTGCATATCACGTCATCCCATCTTTATGTGGCTCTGTTAGTATCTGTGCTGTGATCGATTTGATATCGTTGTATCTATTTTATGTATGGGTTGTTGTTGTTTAGTATAAGCATGTGAGATAACTTTTATGTGTTTCTTTACTTATTTTTTTGTGTTACCATAATTCTGTTGACTTCGACAACTATGAACTCTATGGTATAGTCTTGATATCATTTGTTTTTTTATTTATAGAGTAGATTTTTAAGATTATATAAATTTATCTGTTTTTTTATATTAGGTGTGTCATCATCATTTGTGTATGACAATATCACTTCTTTATCTGGGTGTGTATATGTGCATAATATTTGCTCTAGTATCGTTGTTGTTGTTCTGCTTATTTGAGTCTGTTTTATGTATATGTGACATCGCATAGAGAAAGGGACCTAAGGGTAAAAAAATCAATTTTCACTCTTTTTTTTTTGATGTGGAAAACATCTGAGCATCGAATGAGACCGATCCCATGCCCCAAAAGTGTTCCCTCCCAGAGATATGCGCGTTTTATGAAATTGAAGTACACCAAAGATACACGTATTTAAATCTTTAAAATGGCTCTCCTGAACAAAACCGGTTTTTACCCTTAGGTCCCTTTCTATTTTGCGCGTCAGATATATTAATATTTCTTTGTGTTTTCTTAGTTCCGCTTGTTTTGTTGTTTTTAATTATATTTTGAACTCTACTGCTCAATACTGTGGAGGCTGAGAAATATTGTGTTGGCAGATAATGTATCTTTATATTTAAGGCGTGCCATCATCGCTGACGTCATCGCGTGTGTATGTTGTATGATTTTCATCAATTCTTCGTGTGGGTGTATTTGTTTACATATGTTGACATCGATTTAGGATCATCGTATTAATTTTGTGTCTCCAGATATTTAAACCTAGACATGGAAAATGGAAGTTTGTTTCTTCTCTGCTTTCTTCTCGAAAACTTCGGCAGAACTCATTCCTGGACAGGCCTATCTTACTAGCACGTCTGCCGACCGTCTAGTGCCCCATTATGACAGCAAGGAGCCTTGAGATGTGCCTGCGGCTTCTTTTTTTAATTGTATTGACCGCCTATCATTGTAGCAAAGGCTCGTTTTCTTAGAAACCTTGCACGTATCTGTATTGCAGCATCTGCATTTAGCTATATAGATATAATGCTTGAAGATGCAGATTCTAATAGTACCAAATGGCAGGGACATAGATTCGGCGTTGGAGGCATTAGCCAGCTCGTCCGCCCGTTCGTTAGCTGAAAAATTCCTATGTGCTGGAACTCACATTAGTGTAAGATCAGCCTCGCCCCAGTCTAGATAGCAAAATCTTATACTGCCCAAATAGAATAGAGGAAGTGGCGTACAGTAAAAACTCTACTAAGGGACACCTCTCGGTCACTTCTATGGAACGAACAATAAGCAAAAAGGAATAAGTGCTTAAGTCGACTTAAAAAAATATGAAGAAATTATAGCAAAATTACTTTTTGATTATCTCTTTTCGATGTGCAATCTCATTTGGAATAAAAGCTTAAGAAACTATTAAGCTATTTCTCCAAATAACAAAATCTTTTTCCACAACTTATTAATTACAACGCGGGAATATTTCTGCTGGATATAAGACTTTTTTCCTAAACATGCATTTGACTTCCATATGTAATATTTGAACATAAGCTATTTTTCTAAAATACTTAATTTGTTTCATTAATCCTCATATGGCTTAAGCGATTTTTCCAAATAAACATATGGTTACTAGTTGGACATACATAAGCTATTTTTCTGCTTTCATAAGTAAGAGTCTATTAGGACATAAGCCATTATTTAGTGATAACTTAGAAAATAGTTGTGTAATATTATATGAGTCATTTAGCTAATCAATATACTACGCCATATATTATTTTGCGAGTACTATTCAATAATTTCAAGTCAAGGGAACAAGGTTTTTGTTCATTAAGAACTGAATGTTGTTTTTAGGGTTATTTGGGAAAGAAAAATAAAAATTTTTGTTTGTAAAAATTCATAAGAAAGAGCGACAAAAATCACAGTTTTTGTCTAAAAACATTTAGTTGAACATATTTCCATACGAAAATAAAAGTTTTTAATATGTGTGTGTTGCTGTTATTTTATTTATGTAATAAGTGTATCATAGTAATTGCTTTTAGGCCACTAATTTCAGATATTAGGTCTGATTTTTTCTGTCAGCTATACTTTTCAATTTATCAATAAAAGAGGATTTTAAAGAAAAATAAAAATTTTTAATACACAAATATTATAATGTAATAACAACTCATCGAAAATTTTTCTTTTATACGATTTTCTTAAATTATCTTCGTTATAGGGTTTATTTTGAATGTTCCAACAATAGTCCGCCATCATATGGGTATCCCAGTGACCCTGGTACCGCTCTTCTATAGTACGAATATCTTGGTGGAAACGTTCACCTTGTTCTTCACTGAAGTCTCCAAGATTTTCAGGGAAACAATCCAAATGACTGTGTAGGTAGTGTACCTACACAATGGAAATGTGACAACATGTTACCCACGTTGTCCGAGTAGTGCGCATCCTTATTGTTTCCCAGGAAATTGTGCACTATGCAAACAAATTCATTCCAAGCATTTCTTTCAATATCAGTCATGGAACTACTAAAGTTTTCATCATTGATTATTCTTTTGATTTGTGGGCCATCAAAAATACCACCTTTCAGTTTCTCCCAACTCAAATTTTGGAACTTTTTACTGATATACTTATCTAAAGCAATCACCATCCTTATTGAAAGCTTTGACAAATTGTTTCATAAGCCCTAGCTTGATTTGGAGATGTGGCAGTATTATTCGATCCCTAGGCACAAGTGGTTGATTAACTATATTGTTGTTTCCTGGAACCATAGCTTCCCTCGTAGACCAGTCTTTTATACTCTAGTCTTCAGATCTGGCTCTAATATCCCATAAGCAAATAAAACACGGATGTTTGTGTAGATTAGCCACCGGTTTTCGTTGTATTTTATTTTATCTATAACCAAGGCAATAGTAGAATATTCTTTTTTAACTTTAGTTGAATGTGCAATCGGCAACGAACACAATTTATTACCGTCATGCAGAAGTACACATTTTAGGCTGCGCTTAGAAGAATCTATAAATAGTCGCCAGTCATCTGGATCATACTTCTCTAATACCATCGCTGTTACTAAACCAGGAAAATCTGAACAATAAACAAATTAATTGTCTTCGAAAAAAAAGGAAGTAATTTTTTCTCTCTGTTACGGTAGTATGAAATTCTTGTTTCTTGGGTTAATAGATTTTTTTGCTTTTTGTATCTTGGACCAGCACTCAGGAGATGACCCCTACACATGCAATGCATTGTGCTGGAACTAGTGGAAAGGGATAGTGATAGCTATGACAGGAGATGAAGCTTCAATCATTCTTTACAAATCTGCTTTTTTTGCACGTTTTTATTCGTAGAGCAGTGTTGCAGCGCCTCTGGTGTCGAGGAGTAGCATTATGAGGTTTTTGAAGCTGTGCTTAGTAGCCACTTCTTTATTAATTATTTTACTTCGCCGTTGATTGTGCTACTCAGTACCAACGCAGGAGGGCGCTCTGATGTTACATTGGTATTAGTATCAGCTGAAGTTGGTACTGTTCAGTGACCAGTGACTATGCCTTCGCCCTGAAACCTTCCGCCAACAACTGACACAAAGGCACACTAATGCACATCAGAGAAATGCGTGGTGTTTTTATTTCATGGCTCTGTCTGACACTGGGTTTGAACCCAGGTCCTTCGGTTTGTAGTCAACGTGCTTACTACCTGAGCCAACGCAACCCTCAAAAAGCTAGAATTTTTGATGCTTTTTTATAGAGTCCAAGGTCACTCACTAAATCTCTAAGCTCCTCCTGATTAAATTGCTCGCATTCAGAAGAAATGTCTAAATGGAAGTCATCTGATCCGCTTTCAGTACTTAGTGAAGGAGAATTTTGTCGTACGTTGTAATAATTTTGCGTAGAGGTAGATTGTTGTGGTTCTGAATAATCACTAGAGTAGAGGACTGGTCATGTAATAGACAACACGTTATGATAAATGCATTTAGAACGGTTTGTTTTGTTAATGCCTGTTACGTTGACAACGCAAAAATAACAACCATCATGATGATTCGAAGGTTCCGATACATCATTGGTGTTTGATACTAGAAATGGTTCCGTTTCTTGTTTGCCCATAACCTTAAATACTCTTCACAGTTGTTACATACAGTTTTAGGAATCCAGTACTTGTCACGGGCTTCCATGGCAAATCCGAAGTAGTCAAAATACACTTGCTTAATGAACTGTGACACACTTTTCCTATTTTTTATAAACGTGTATTCGCCACAATAAAAGGGAACAAAATTTGACATTTTTAATTAAATGTTCAAGGTTGATTTATAATTTTTTGGACTCGCATTTTTATTTTTGTGTATTTATTCACTTTTAAACATTTGTTGAATAAAACTGAGTGAATGAGCCCTTATAAATATTTCGTACCTTTTTACTGAAGTACGTAGAAATAATTCTATCTACAATTTTACTGACAGGTACTTATCTACGGACACATCTGTGAACCTGATTCAGCCTTCTAAAACCAGGGATCATACAATTTCGTTTCATATTTTTCACAACTTTTGTTACAGGTAGCCAATGAAAAACCACACATCAATAAAAATGGTTCATTTTAATTTTTTTCTTTTAATTGACTGGGGACTGACTAGCTATCATAAAGGGACAAGAACAGAAAGTCAGCATTCAAGCACATTTATAGGCGTTTATTACTTGGCTACTGCAATTAATAAAATGAAATAACATTTTGTTTATTACTTATTTTTTAAAAGTCATGAACGTTTTTTCCTTCACTGCAAAATGAAGTACCTTTACTTAATTGTTATTAAAAGCGAAACGCGTTCATCTATTTTTATGTCTCATCTTGTTCATATGTTATGTGACTACACTTTTTCCCTTTTTGGATTTTTCATGATTTTTAAAATTACAAAATTTTTATTTTTTTAGACAGAATCAAAAAAGCCGAAAAATGTGTTAGTACAGATCTTTCCATAACTCATTAAAATTTCCCTCGATTTTTATGCACATACATGTTTTAGACAGCTACTTTAATACGATTTTTCACAGAGCTAAAAAAAGGACAATTGGTTCTCACGCGATCAACTTTGAGCGTGAAGAAAACAAAAAATTTAAATTGTTTTTTTTTTACTTAAACAACAACGTATATCTTAGGCCAGTTTAAAACAAAAATCTTTCGCGCCGAATAAATTTCTAAAACCTTCCAAATTTTTTTTTAATATCAATTCAACATATCAATATTATCTTTACTCTTTTCTTCTTTTGCTAAGGTGTAAAACCTTCCAATATTTTTCTGCTTTGGCATTTGCTTGTATTTCTCGACATTTTACCAAACTCCTGGCTTAGACTTTGGAATTTTTTTCAACAGCGATTTTTCTTTTCTTTAAAAATAAATATGAGAAATAATGAATAAAAATAAAAATTCACTAAACCACGAGCGAAAAAGTTTAAATGTTATTAAAATTATATACATTTCAATACCTCCCTAGATATTAAAGTAAAAATTGCATTGACTTATCGATTGCGTAAAAGTAAAAACGCATTGTACATACGAGTATATTAACAAAAATGTTGTGCTGTTCTATTTGAAAACGCTTAAGGCTTGTTTCGTAATGCTTTATTAAAAATTAACGTGGACTTTACGGCAAGTTTGGCATACAAAAGTTGTCGTTAAAGCAAACGTTAACTCTTAATTAATATTGCAAAAAACAGCAATCCTTCTGAATTGGAAGAGCTCACTAAAGCTTGCCTACCCCGTTTCTTCAGACTTCTATAAGTATCTATAAAAGACAATTATGGACATTTAATTTAACGGTGCATGATGGTCAAACGAATAGTTCATATTGCTTTATGTGGCTTGAAGCATTGGCCGAAGGAGGAGGCAATGTAATTGCTTAAAGCTTGCACAATCATTTATAACTGGTAGAGCAACAAGACAAAAAAATACGAAAAGTAATTTTTATAGCGATTCATAAGTGGGGGTCAAAATATAAACTCCTTCCGTAAGGTAGGATCACACGATTGCCGCAATGCCCCAATTATCGGTCTATTTTATATGCCAATTTTGTGATTTCACAATTTATTGTCCCTACGGCAATCGAGAACAATATTGTGCTGATTTTCCGCAATCAAATGCAAATCGTGTGAACGGCTGACAGGCAACCATGCTCCAACATAAATGTTAAAAAGTACCAATATTCATTGTGCTCTCGACCGGCAATCAAAGTAGCCAATACGCGGCAATTTATTTAATTAGTTTAATTTTTCGTGTGCGCCAGTTGTTTTGTGTACCATAAATTTAAACTTACTTGAAGCGCTAACCCTAAAATGCATGCATTTTTTCGCTTTGAAAAAATATATTATTTAGACGTAAAGAATTAATGCAAAAAAATTAAATTTCATTTTTTCATATTTTTTTTGTTAAATTTATTAAGTGTAAAATACATCTCGTAGATTATATTTATTTTACTATAAAAAGCAGTGACCGATTAATAATAATTTAGAGGCCAATTAAAAGCTATGATGTAGAATTACATCAATATGCCAAAGAAAAAAATTTGTACGTAAAAAAAAGCAAACTAAAAACTACCTTAAGAGATGTTTGTTGGTGTTGCCGCAAGTTAGAACAATCGTATAACTGGGCTGCGGCAATTATTGCCACAAATTCATTCTTCGCCAATTTGCGGCAATCAACTTTTTATAAAATGGGGCAATCATCTGACTGCAGTATATTGATTGGGACAATATTATTATTGTGCACCAATTCAGCACAATAAAAATTTGGTCTGATTGGTGTATTTGCGGCAATCGTGTGATCCTACCTTTAGAACTATGTTTATTACATTTTTTAAAAATTACAATACAATCTTAACTATTGATCACAGATTTTTAGTTGTAGGCCACTCACAACTGAAATGTGATGTGGACCACGTCTTGATACACCAGCCTCATGATTGTTATAATTTTGTAAGAATTGTTGATCTCAAAAATAAATTCAAAGTAATTGAAAGGCATTCTGAAGACTAAATGAAATTTGCTTCTTTTTCTAAAGCTAAATTTATATTGAGAAATAGAGATACAAAATAAAAATTTTACTGGGAAGACGTAAAATGGTTATGCTATTCAAAGAAAAATTTTGGTAAAGTTCAATTTAAAGCATCTTTAAATAAAGATGAGGCTTTCAAAATATTTCAGAAGAGGGGTAAGTACAGCAATAATCGACGAAATACTTAAGCTGCCTTCGTATATCAGAATTTCCTCAAAAAAGAAAAAATATCTTATTGATATCCTTCCATTCATTGATTCATGTGTTCACTCATTCTATGAAAATCTCTTAACTGAAGATATGTCAGATATAAATCCGGATTTAGTTGAAGATGATATAAACGAAATAGATTACAAATTAATGTGCTGTTCATAGAATCCATGCAATCGCTTTGAGTGAACAATTTGTATGAAAACTACTCAGTTGTTGGAGAGGTTTTCATACATATTTTCTACTCTTTCCATCTAGTAAATTCAGATTTTTCAATAGAAACAGACGGTATTTTCTTAAGAAAATATCTTTGCAAAATAGATTATGAAACATTCACAATTTCTTTATTCACAAACGATACTACTATACATCTTCCAATGCATACAAAAGCTTTTACACCACTACCAAAAACGACATGACACATTTAAAAATTTTGAACACAAAGAAGGACACAGTAACTAACAGTAACCATATGGCTCATTAGAAAACCACGGCATATTAAATTACAAAACTACGAACAACCCAAAATGTTTTGAACAAATAATAAATGACTTATAAGTCAGATAAATCATATCATCATTTATTGGTAATTGCCAATCTATACAAAGACAGAATTTATAAATATTTTTAGAAAATATAAAAATGTATTTCATTTGGAAGACGAAAAATTAACCGGCAACAAATTTTACACTCAAGAAATCACGACCTCGGACAACACAGCAGTATGCTTAAAAAACTACAGATTACCAAATGCATATACTGAAACAGTAAACGAACAAGTGCACGCAATGCTTAATGACGACATAATAAAACCATCAGTTACGCTCCATTCCTTTTAGTACCCAAAAAGAACACCAGGTTAGGGGATATTTTGGACAAACTTGCCAGAGCCAAATTGGTTTCTACACTAGAGATGTCTAGCTTATTTCACCTGATTGAATTAAGTGAAGACTCAGACCAGTTACAGCTTTTTCTACGCGACAAAGCCACTATCGATTCAAAAGACTCCCATTCGAACTAAAAACCTCCTCAAATAGTTTTCAGAGAATGCTCACAGCGTTTTCAGGATTAGAAACAGAAGTATTTCTTTATGTGGATGTCATAATCATATACGGATGTAGTTTAAATCACCATAATAATAATTTTATAAAGGTACTGAACAGATTAGAAAAATACAACTTGAAACAATCCGAAAAAAAAAATATTTAAGACCAGAAGTAATCTACTTAGGACATTTAACAGCCAAATACGGTGTAAAGACAGGCCTATCCAAGTATGAAACGATAAAAAATTACCCAACACCTAAAAACACAGACGAAGTCAGACGATTCGTTCCATTCTGAAACTGTTAAGGAAGTTTTATAGAGACCTTAACGGACTGCTGAAGAAATCAATGAAATTCAAATGGACTGAATAATGGCATTGTTGCTTTTGAAGAACTAAAAGAAAAATTAATGAATCCACCAATGTTAAAATATCCTAATTTTGACAAACCATTTATCCGAACTACAGATACTTCAAATTATGCATTAGGAGCACTATGATTTATTATGATTTTATTATATGATTATGATTATACAATTGTTTATAAAAAAGGAAAGATGAATACTAACGCCGACGCACTTTCTAGAATAGAAATTAACTCTACTAAAACAGATGCCACCGCAATGAAACGACGCAAAAGAAAAAAGTATTAGTAACAACAAGGGCCCTGAAAAATAAAAATAGTGACTCAAATAAAATAGCTACTAATGAGAAAAATAATGAAAACAGCATGGGAAAATGCAATTCTCTGATCAACTTCAAATGTGGGAATGCTCATTAATGATATCAAAAATATGAAGAAATTGCTATTAAAAAAAAATAGAAAATATAGAAGAAATCGATGTAATTATTGAGAATAACATTGTGCACACAGGACGTGATGATAACTCTGCGAAACCAGTTTTAACTCTGAAGAAATCACGCTCTAAAAATATATACGAAAAAGAAACTTTATATTCATGCAAGACTCAGTGATAAGTGAGCAAATCTAAATTCGATTCTGAGGAAACTAACATCCAAATTAATGAAAAAAATAATAATGAAACAACATTACGTAATGTATATACAAAAGAAAATATAAAAGAGGTATATGCAAAGATAAAAATAAATAACAAAAGTCCTCAATTAATTTTTTTTTTTTTTTTTTTGTTTGCTGGGTTTCAAGTGTGTTAGACGTGTTCGCCCGTTGCTCTGTAAAGTTTGTCATTTAAAGTGTGTAAACATCATATTAAAATTAATAACTGTGTTTGAATTGATCTGGAGAGAATTCTGGGCTAAACTGTGCAATTGGTTGTGGATTTTTGTTGTTCGTTTGTTTAAGGATCATCATTGTTCTTTCTGTGCGTCATCATATGTATGTACATACGCACATACCTACGCTTTTGCCTGAAACTTGTGAAATAATCCATTTTTATCCTACTGCGTATCAGCTGTTAGGATTTATATGAGTGATACTTATTGAACACCTTTGAGTGGTTTGTGGATTGGCTAATATTCAGTAGCGCCATCTGTTTGTCGAGTTAATTTGTGTTGCCCAGTACACATATTTATTTTGATCTGATTAGTGATCAACTTTAAGTGAAATATACTTCATCATGACTTGTCAGAATGTAAATTGCACCATTACTAGTAATGATCGTATGACATCTTGCTGGTTATGCCTCGGAAGCTATCACCTAAAATGTAGTGGGCTTAAGGCTCGTGATGCTGATGCCCTTATGGATCCAGCAAAATCATTGCAATGGTGTTGTCCCGGCTGTAAAATTATTAATGTCGAGTTTTACAAATTTTTTAAAAGTCTTAAAGACGAGTTTGGAAGACTTAAAAAGGATTTTATATCGGTGCAAAACAAGCTTTCAGAATTTGGTGAACTATTTGATAATTTCCCGAACTTGGATAAATTCGTTGGCAACTCATCATCTATTCCCCAAATTATTGTTTCTACAGCAACTACTCCCCAAAACTTGGTAAATGCTACTGTGAGTCCATTGGATGCATACAGCATATCTACGTCTGCTACATCCGACTGTATGGGAACATCTGTAACAGACAGAGCAAATTATGGCTCCTTGTCGATACCATCGACACCCCTTAATACTGATTTGGTTTCAACACAGAACAATTTACGACGTGATCTCCGTACTATTCCTACCAGGAAAACGAATAGAGATAAATGCGATGAGCATAATACCATTGCGAAAACTAATGTTAAAAATATAACATCTGCAAATAACGTTTTTAACACAGGCCCTTCAGCTGATACTGAAAATCTAAGTGTGTCAACTGCAAATCGAATAATATCAAATGGAATTCATCCTAGTAATGCAGAAAATTTTACATCTACTGTTCCAGTTTTAGATAATAATCATTATTCTCCGAAGCCACTGAGAGCTATTCCTCAAAATAAATCAGTTTTTATTTCTCGATTGGCATCAGACACAACTGTTGAGGATGTTGAATATTATGTTAAAGCAAAATGTGGTACCAATGCATTTCTTTCTGTACACAAATTTGTTTACTCCCAACCGAGATCAATTACATCTTTTAAAATAACCGTATCTGATGATGATTTTAACCAAGTTGTTGATCCTGGTTTTTGGCCTATGAGTACATTTGTACGTGAGTATGTACATACTGGGAAACAAAGAGCTGTTGGTCATCTTCCCACACGTTCGTCAGCATTTGCAAAAAACTAAATAATCACACTGAAAATATTTGTCTTATTTATCAAAACGTTCGTGGCATTAACACAAAATTAACAACGTTATATAATCAAAGTTACTCTTTTAACTATAACATAATCGTATTCACTGAAACCTGGCTTATCGATAACATCTTAAATTCTGAAATTTTATGTGATAACTACTTAATTTATAGACGTGATCGGGGTCGCAACATAAAAGGAGGCGGCGTCTTAATTGCAGTATCTAACTCATTAACTTCTGAAGCTTTATCAAATGACACTTTCGGGGATATTGAATTTATAAGTGTATTAGTTAAATTAAAGCATAAAAAATTTATTATTACTTGCTCCTATATCCAGCCAAACTCATCTGAGTCAACTTACCAGCAACATGCGGAAGCTATTACTTATATTGTTCATAACTCACATCAGAATGATTCTATCATTGTCGTTGGTGATTTTAATATGCCTACAATCTCATGGAACTTTTCATCAAATAATGGTCACTTTACTCCATTACAATCTGGTTATAATTTAAAATATACCGAATTTGTCAACAGTTTGTTGGATTTAAACCTTTACCAGTTAAACGGCATTTATAACGACAATCTTAAACTATTGGACTTGGTTTTTGTAAATGAATGTACTGATATTTCTATTGAACGTTCTATCCCAATCACTCTACCTGAGGACCATCATCATCCCACTATTGAAATAAACATGTCGTTTCCGTTCTATCATGAAGCTGCTTCTGGTACCAATTCAAAACAGAAAAATTTTTGCTTTAAAAGAGCAAACTATAATATCGTCATTGATGCATTACATAACACAAACTGGTATGAACTTCTTTCTATTTCCAATTTTGTTAGTAAACCTGAAGCCATTGATTGTGTAATTCAAAAATTTTATAACAAAATTTATTTAATTATGAATGAATGTATTCCAAAACAAAGTGATTTTAATTTTTCTGGCCCACCGTGGAACTCCAAACTTTTATCAAAAGTTAAAAATAAAAAGAATAAACTTTACAAGCTTTACAAACGTAGTGGGTCTCTCATTGACTATGGTAAATACTCTACTATTCGCGCTGAATACAATAAACTTAATCAAAAATGTTACTATTCATATTTAACTAGAATTAAAAAAAATTTCAAATCTAATCCAAGGACTTTTTACAACTTTGTCAACTCGAAACGAAGATCAACAACTTTTCCTCCTGTTATGAAGTTAAATAATTCAGCGTCTGACAATGATCTTATAATCTGCAATATGTTTGCGGATTTCTTTTCCGACACCTATGTTAAGGATGATGATATTGATTCTGCGTCCAACTATTTTTATGAATTGCCAAACCAGCTAATATCCATTCCATTCCTTGATGAAGATGCGGTTCTAAATTGTTTGAAAAGACTAAAATTTTCCTATAAATATGGACCTGATAAGGTACCGAGTTGTCTCCTTATCAAATGCGCAGAGGCGCTAGCGGCTCCTATTACAATGATGTTTAACCTATCAATTAAGTATGGTTACTTTCCTAAAAATTGGAAAGACTCTTTTATTATACCATTATTTAAATCTGGCATTAAATCCGATATCACCAATTATAGGGGTATTGCAAAATTAAGCACAATACCTAAACTTTTTGAAAAACTTATTGCTGACCACCTAAATCATCACGCTACATCTTTACTATCTCCTTCTCAACATGGTTTTCGTAAAGGCTGCTCTACTGTTACTAATCTCTTACAATTTACAACTTTAATTAATCGCGGATTTGTTCAACAAAAACAAACAGATGTAGTTTATACTGATTTTAGTAAAGCCTTTGATAAGGTGAACCATAAACTCCTGGTGAAAAAGTTGCATGATATGGGATTTACTCAAAACTGCTTAAATTGGATAATATCATATCTGACTAATAGAAGCCAAATTGTTGTTTTTAAAAATGTTACTTCAAAGACAATTGGTGTTAGTTTTGGCGTTCCACAAGGAAGCCATCTTGGACCTCTGCTTTTTTCGCTATTTATTAATGACTTGCCTAAAATTATAAAATATTCGTATATACTTTTGTATGCTGATGATGTTAAAATATTCTTTAGCTACGATAATTACGTAGATCATACCTTCCTATAAAAAGATTTGGATTCTTTTCATTCCTGGTGTGAGCTGAACTTAATGAAGCTGAATTTTAAAAAATGCAAGCATATGTGCTTCTTTCGTAAAAGACATATTAACGTTAATTATTTGTTGGGCGGTAATGAGCTGGATAAAGTTGAGGTTTTTTCGATCTTGGAATTCTATTTGATGCTAAACTTAATTTCATACAACATATTAATCTAACTGTAAATAAAGCACGTTGTCTCCTTGGATTTATTAAACGTTGGGGAAAAGAATTTGATGATCCATACGTTACCAAACATCTTTATACATCTTTAGTCCGTCCTGTTCTTGAATATGGCTCAGTGATATGGGATCCAGCATATAAAGTTCATACTAACAGCATTGAATCTGTACAAAAACAGTTTCTTCTTTTCTGCCTCCGTCGTTTACATTGGGATCCACTAAATCTTCCGGCATATCAAGCTAGACTTACTCTTATTAAGCTTCCATCGTTAAAAAGTCGTAGAACAATGATAAATGTAATGTTTGTATTAAATTTGTTAAATGGTAATATTTCCTCAGATTTTTTAATTGCGCAGATATTGGTTAATGTTCCACATCGTCCAACTCGATATTACTATCCCCTCTCCATTAAAGTCTTTAGAACTAACTATGCTTACTTTGATCCGTTTATTAGAAGTTGCAGAGATTTTAATAAACTTTATTCTTTTGTGGATTTTTCCGTTAATAATAATACCATTAAACGTAATATTTTGTATTCGTTAAATAATTAATCATTTGATATATCTATGTGTACATAAGTAGTCTGTAAGAATTGTATATTCATAGACTAAATTAATTTAAATAAATAAATAAATAAATAAATAAATAAATAAATAAAAAAAATAATAATATAAGCAAAACAGTGATTGAACTAAAACAGCGGTACAACGTGGAAAAACATGAATAAAATGGTAAAGAAATCATATTGCGACAATTGTAACAAAAATAAGCAAACAAACCATATAAAAGAACCACTTACACTAACTAACACACCAAACAGCAGCTTCGAAGCGATTTCAATTGACTCCGTAGGTCCTCTTCGTATATCGAATGATTTCCGATACATTTTAACAATGCAATGTGAACTTACTAAATTGGTTGTTGCACAACCCATGCCAACAAAAGATGCAATCACTACAGCAAAAACTTAATTCGAACAATTAATTTTGAAATAGGGTCAATTTAAAGTCCTACAGAGGGACACAATTTACGAATGAAGTGATGTGCAACATGCGCTCATTATTACAAATTAAACAAACATTCTCAACCGCTTATCACCCCGAGACGTTGGGAGCAATTGTAAGAAACCGCAGAGTTCTAAATGAATTTTTACTAACAACAGCAAATGATCATGAATTTGATAAGTGGATTCCATACTTCACTTTTGCTTAAAAACAGCTCCACACATAGACACAGGGTACACAGCATTCGATTTAGTTTATGGAAAATTACCATTTTTGCCTTCCGATAATTTAGATATTGCAAGAAAATTTTGCAATTATAAATATAGAACTGAACTAGAACTGAAAACCTAACTACAACATTCTTTAAGAAGAGCCAAAAGTATGTTAACACAAGATAAAAAAATAAATTAACAACACTAAAGAAACAAAAAAATTAAATTAAAAAATAGGAGACCTAGAAAAAGAATCAAAATCCATAAGGGACCATATATAAAAAGAGACAGGAACGGTGTAAACACCGCAACAAAAAAATATATCATATAAAAATTTAGTTACATAAAAATTTCAATTAACTATCCACAAGTGTAATATGCATACACCATAAATTTGTAAAGTATCAATAACAACAAATATAATTATTAACAAACAACATGTGCTGATCAATCGAAATGTTTAAGTGACACACATTTCAGTGTCTAATGCAAATTGAGTGCATTCACATAAGTAGTATATGTTAACATAAAAAACATTTAATTGCCAATATAGAAGAATTTCAACGACCTAATTACAGTTTATCAAACTTCTGTTCAACAACTTGTGTTCACTAAAAATTGCTGACATACATATGTATTTCTAGACGGTTAAGAAATCAATTTCTTGTATACGGTAACAAATCATGTAATTATACCCTTCACAAAAAAATTTGGAAAGGGTATATATAGGTTTGTCATTCCGTATGTAATTTCTTCATTATTCATTTAAGACCCCATAAAGTGCATTTATTCTGGATCCTTATAGATAGAGAAGTCGAATGAGCGATGTCCCTCTGTCCGTCTGCTATATTTTGGTGTAAGTAGAATTAAGGCCTCACACAACATAGAGACATAAATTTTTACCATTCTCTTGGAATTTTTCATATAATTATGCGGTTTGAAAATAACAAAACTCGGCTCAATAATTAATGAGATATAGCCAAAAGACTTTTTTTGTTATATATCCTATTCTGCTGTTTTTTTATGGCCCCAACTGTTCTACGGTCAATTTTATGAAGCAGATCTCTTGTATGGAATTCTACGAAGGCTTAGTGAAAATAATTGAAGTCGATTAAAATATGGGCAAAAAAATGGTATTGGAAATAATTTTACTTTAAAAAAGTTGCGTGGGGATTCAATCCAACAACACACTGGTTGGTAGTCACAAGCGCTTCTTATACACCACAGAGCAGTTGTATTTTTCATAGTGGTTTACGCGTTTAAGTACATAATATATCTTATTTATTATAAAATACTAAAACTTCAAATTCTTGATGGAAATTGGTGTGGTTGTTGTAAATCGGCCCTTTTTGTCACACATACATTACAGACATACTGAAATTCGTTCATGGGCACATGTACACATTGTTTTTGTACATGTGTTAACTAAACAATCGAAAAGCAATGATTTGTTGTTTTGTTTTTGTTTGTTTCTTTAAACTTATTTTTGTACGTTTATTAGTATAATACTATGCATGCAAGATAAGAAACAATGTTCTTATATTAATAAAAAATAATTAAATTTCAAGATACCTCTGTATCTTGAAATATTCTTTATTTAATAATTATTTTAATTTTCTTACAAAACTATTAGTTTACTTATGAACTAATTTTTAAACTATGTTGAGTTTTTTTGAGTTTGCTTATGAACTGCCGAGCGAGAGTATTTACAGTGCTATTTATACTCTTCGTTCGTATAATGTTTAGGGATGATATTTTAGTGTTCTTTGTTCTTACAAAGAGTTATAAAAATTTGTGTCTTTGTTCTTATTTATCTAGAACTAGTTGATATTTCTTTGTGTATTAAAACATGTTTTTTTTCTCATGATCAATCTTATCTAATTTTTTTGTGTTTACATTATTTTGTTTACAGTATTCTTATTCTTACAATAGATATATTATATTTATGATTTGTTTCTTATCTTTATTAGTGTTTACATCATTTTGTTTACAGTATTTTTATTCTTACAATAGATATATTTTATTTATAATTTGTTTCTTATCTTTATTACTTATGGTTAAAAGTTATTTACGATATCAATTGCTTTATCGTTTATTAATGTTAGTATACCTGTGACCTTAACTCTCCTCCTGCTTAAAATGAATCGTCCCGATTCGTAATTCTCCCCTCACTTAAAATGAATCGTCTCGATTCATGCCTGATTAATGCTTATTTCATGTCTGATTCTTTCTAGTTCTGTGTTATATAAAACTTGAAAATTCTCTCTAGTCCTTCCTCATTGCTCTTAAAGTTAAATAGTATTTTGTTGCCTTTAAAATAATATATGCAAGTGCCGTTGTTGTTATAATTGCTAAAATTATATATAAAGAGTATCTGATAGGATGCGTTTCTATTGGTATTACAAATTTCCTTAGAGAATCTATATTGTTGAATGCCAGTTCCGAAGAGGATGTTAGTATTTTTGTTATTTCTAGATTTATAAAGGTAATATTATTAATCACTACTCTGTCTGTGTATTTCACCAATATGGTTCCAGTAATATTTTCGTCATTGACAGTGTTTACACCGTCTAAAAGGATGAATCCTTCATCTATTTTTAATAATGGGTAATTATATTCCTGTAATACTATACATTTTGCTTTTCTGTTTTCTAATAAGGTTATGATGCAGTCATCATTTGTGGTGTTGGTTTTACAAATGTTTTTGCCTAAAAAATTTTTACTATTATGTACCCTAGTATAAACATTATTACAAGAAGCGATTTCCTTGTCGGTGGACACCTTGCCATGTTTGACGCTGAGTGATGTAAATTTAAATAACTTGCAATAATTGTTTATGATGGGGTACTTGTATATAATAATGATGGAGTCATTGGTTCTTGTGATATAAATATCGGAATATTCTAGTATGTTAATAATTGGTACTGATTTTAATTTATGTTCCGTTAATTCTCGTACATCATTTAGATTTAGTGATTCAGTTAGGTACTCGTTGTTTTTGGCAGCGTTTATCGGTTGGTTCTCTTTGTATGGAATCTAACATTTTTTCGAATCTGGAGTTAATTATTCTTTGTTTTTCGTTATTTTCAATTAGGGTGTTAATTTTAGTTTCTATTTCAATTAAGTCATCATGGTCTGGTATGCCAGTAATGAACTTCAAAGTCGATCCCAAAAAATTTAATCCTCGTTTTTCAATTCTATGCTCGTTAAGTTGATCGATTAGTGTTTCTATTTTCTTCATCAAAATCTGTTCCTCCAAAGTGGGGTAAGAATATTCGTCAAATATTTGGTCGTACACCTTGAGGATTTTCGTTAAATTAGTCATGTGAAACAAAAATGTAAATTCATCAAATAAATATGTGTCGTCAGTTCGGGTTAATATATATTTTTTATTTTCCACATGTTCTATCTCAATTGTTGCTTCTAACTTCTGGAATAATATTGCCAGTATGGCTATAATCTGGAATACTTTCTTCATTGTTTGAAAATGTGATGTTCTTTATATTGTTTTTATGCACTGTTTTTCCTTTCTTTGTTAGAATAATGTCTCCTAAGTCTTCTTCAACAATTTCTTTTTTATAACGCGGTAAGTTTTTATTTCTAATACCAACTATTTTCACTAATATTTGTGTTCCTTTTGTGAAAGTTCTATGTTTGGTGTTTTTGTTTAGGCGGTTAAGCACTTTTTCAGGTGCATCTTTTAGGTTTTTTATTATTTCTTCTTTATTTATATTAATTAAACCGAAATATATGTCTCTTGATCGATGATTTGTTACGGTGTGCACTGTATTATTGAGTTCTTTAATAGCTCTGAATATTTCTTCTCTACTTGTAGAATTATTACTAAATTTGAATATCCGTGTTAATTCACCAATTGAATTATGTGCTCTTTCCACTTGCCCGTTTGCTGCTGACTTGTGTGCTGGAGTTTCTATTTTTTGAATGCCGTATTTATAACATAATTGTTTAATGGCTGGAGTGACAAAAGATGCTTCATTATCAGTTATTAATCGTTTACACTCAGGAAAACTGGTGTTGATTATTTCTTCCAATACATTTTCAATTGCAGTTTCAATTTGTCGAGCTACTATGTATTTAGAGAATTTATCTATGGTTACGAGATACATTATTTTATAGTTGAAATAAATATCGGCGTGTATAAATTCTCTGGGCTGTGTGGGTATAGTTGAGTCACGTAAAGGTTCTTTGATAGGGTTTCTCTCATACCTACCATATAGACATGCTGAACAATTGTTATTGTATTTCTTTACATCCCGTTTTATTTCCGGCCAATAGTGTTTTTCAAGTATTTCCTTTATAGTATTTTTACAGCTTCTATGAGCTCTATCATGTGTTTCTTTAACAATGCGTATTTGCTCATTCTTATCCAATACGTCTTTTAGTTTTATAGGCGCGTAAACAAAATTTGATCCAATAAATGTGTCTTTGATTATTTTTCCATATCTATATATGTTTTCAGTATTTGTATGTAGTGATATAATTCTCTTGGGTTGTATGATTTTTTTTAATTCAGTTATTAGATTATCATTGTTAAAAAAATTAACGGTGTATCGTATTTTTCCGGAGAAAATAGTTCGTACTCGTGTTTCTACTAAACTTTTTGCTGGTACTAATTCTATTTGTATGCCGTAGGAATTAAATGGTTGTGAAACTGATTTGATTGCATCACTAGGTGAGCTTTCGGCTGAATGCATGGTGTCAATTGAAGATGTGTTTATAATCTGTCGAGACAATGCATCAGCTACTACATTCTCTGTGCCTGGCTTGTATTTCATTTTAGCACCGTAATCTTCTATTATGGCTTTCCAGCGTTTTAATTTAGGGTTAGGATTATTTTCTGAAATGGCGTAAGTTAAAGATTGATGGTCTGTGAAAATAGTGAGGTCGGCTATGCCATATATATAATTCCTCAGTTTTTGTAGGGCCCATATTATGGCCAATAATTCTTTTTCGTTTGTGCTGTATCTCTGTTCTGTTTCACTCAAAGTTCTTGACAAGAAATAAATGGGGTTTTTATTTTGGCTTAACACGGCTCCAATAGCTATGTTGGATGCGTCCGTTGTTAATTCAAAAGGTTTTTTAAAGTCTGGTTGGAATAATTCCACCTGTTCTTTTAATTTTAATTTTTCTACAGCTGCTATGGCTGCCTGGTCTAATTTAATTTCCTTATTTGCACTTTTATTCTTACCTACATGTGCGTTTTCTCCCTTCAAATGTATGTATGTAATTTGAGCGTAGTCTTTTACAAATCTACGATAATAACCTGTTAGTCCTAAAAATCCTCTCAAGTCTTTCAGGGTTTTAGGAATGGGGAAATTTTCAATCGGCATTATTTTCTCTGGGTCTGTTGTTATTTTATTGTGTTTGATGATGTGTCCTAAGTACTCGACTTCCGACATGAAGAATTTTGATTTTTCATTCGAGACTTTTAGAGTAGCCTTTTTTAATGCATTAAAGACAATGTTTATATGTTTCATGTGCTCTTCTGCTGTAGATGAATAGATCAAAACATCATCTATGTAGACATATACAAATTTACCTATGAATTCCCTTAATATGTCGTCTACACACCGTTGAAAAATTGAAGGTGCATTCTTCAAACCGAAAGGCATACGTATGAATTCATACTTGCCTCCATTTACACAAAAAGCTGTTTTTTCCCTGTCGCTTTCTTTAATTCTAATTTGGTGGAAACCAGATTCTAAATCTAAAGTTGTAAAGAATTTAGCTTTTCCTAAGTTTTGTAAAGTTGTGTTTACATCGGGGATGATATATCTATATATATATGTAACTGTCTGTTCGTTTAATTTACGGAAATCTATTACCATTCTTCTTTTAGGTTTTCCACTTTCGTCGACTCCTTTTTTATGTACCGTTAACATTGGAGAATTGTAGGGACTGAAGCTTCTTTGAATTATCCCATCTTTTAATAATTTTTCAATTTCTTTATTAACGAATTCAATATCGTTCATATTTCCAGGATATTGTTTCGTCCAAATTGGGTCCTTGCAAGTTGTTCTAATACTTGCTTCTATCGTTGTGGTGAAAGGCAAAGGACCTATTCTATTATTTTCCTGCATTAAATTATTTATTTCTAATTCGTATTGTTTATCTCCTATAGAGTAATTTATTTTCTGCGTTAATTCTGGGACAGTGAACAATTTTCTTCCTACGTCTATGACTGCATTTAATTGTTTTAGCCCTTCAATTCCTAGCATTAGATTATAATCATCATTACTTTTGTTTTCGAAAATTCTAACTCTTGCTTAAATAATTTTATTTTTTGTTTATGATTTAAAATCGATTCACCGTGCATGGTGATCATTCTAAATGGTCTTGTTTTAATTCTAGGTCCAATAATTAAATTCTTATTAATATAATTATGGGTTGCACCACAATCTATAAAAATTTTATAATTTTTTTCATCTTCGTCTTTCATATATATATAGAGCAACCCATCTATTAGTTTAAAGTCTTATAAATACTACTATTATTATATCGTGACGTACGACTTTTTTCTGTTGTGGTGCTGCCGTTCTCATCTCTATCTTGGGTTGTTTTTATTCTATTGTTGCGCTGCAATTTGTTGTTGTTGTTAAAGTTCTCGCTTTGATCTCTCATTCTTTTCCATGGTTGGCTGTGAAATCCTTGTAGGTTGTATTGGATTTGCCTGCTGTTGCCAGAAGAGATGTCCATTGGCTCTGGCTTCGGAAAATTTTGGTGTAGTTGACGTTGTTGTTGATTTTGTTGATGAGGTTGAGTTTGTTGATGATGTTGATTTGGTAAATGGTAAAAGGGAGGGTCTTCTGAAGTGTTGATTACTTTCGATTACTTACGTGGTTGTTCTTTTTGCTGTACTTTTATATGATGGCCTCTGTTATTTTCGTGATGGATATTATGTTAGAAACTTCTGTGGTTATCATCATGCTCTATAGTTTGAGCGATGGCATAGGCGTGTTCTAGATCTTTTATTTATTTATTTCATTTCATCTACAGAATTAAATTCTTACAGATTACTATTAACTAATTATAATATTTAAATAAAAGTATCTTAAATATACTATAACTTAATCTAAAGTTTAAGATTGGAGTAAAGCTATTACATAGATGTAAGCATCTTGCAATAGGCTCATTTAATGAGTAGTTTGTTCTGTGAATATCTTCCTCAAACATACGATTATTTCGCAAAATTCTTGGGGGGCTATATAAAGAGAATAAATTTAAAATTTCAGGACAATTTATATGCCGTGATAAAACATTATAGGTAAACATTATCGATAAGTAGGATCTACGATCGCTCAACGCTTGAAGACCAATAAACTTTCTCCTGATATCATATGATGGTAGGTCATAAGGCCATATTAACTTTAAAGCAGTTCTGGTGAATAGCTTTTGAACACGCTCAATACGATTCGAATAACATGTGTAATATGGATTCCACACAATTGAGCAGTATTCTAAGACACTTCTGACCAGAGATACATACAAAGATTTTAGAGTATAAGCGTCTTTAAACTCTCTTGAATTTCTTCTTATAAAACCAAGCATACTATAAGCTTTAGAGACAATATAATCAATATGACTAGAAAAACTTAATTTTGTGTCAAAAATAACTCCTAAGTCTTTCATTTCAAATACCCGTTTAAGCGGCGAGCTACAGATTGTGTAATCAAAAATAATAGGACTTAAAACTTGAGAATATGATAATACACAACATTTAGATATATTAATATTTATAAAATTTTTTGAACACCAAACTGATAGTTTGTCTAAATCGGCTTGCAGCTTAACACAATCGTGAAGTTCAGAAATTTCGGCGTACAATTTCAAATCGTCAGCAAATAAAAGACACTTTGCAATATCAAAGACTAACGGCAAATCATTTATAAATAATACAAAAAACAGTGGCCCTATATGTGTGGCCCTTGTGTTCCCGTAAAGGGTTGAACGTATGAAGTTATCATTTATGCCGGTCTTAAATGTGCGGACAGCATCTTCCATTGCATGTGCCGTCATACACTTGATTGACTCCGGGGGATCTCCAGACATTGCAATTTTGGATGTTACCACTGTCAGTGCTTTGCTAACTTCATCATGAAATTCTGACAGTGATAACTTGCCTTGTGTTAATTTTGTTAATTCGTCCTTAAGGACATACAGTGGCCGTTGATCACAATAAGTGTAGTCTAATCTATTTAAGATTGCTTCAAAATTAAAAATCGTATTCTGGTTCAAGAGGATATTTGCTGCGGGTCCAACTATCTTTGACTTGACAATGGATAGTGCCTCTACGTATTTGTTGGAATTGGAATGTCTACTAATGCTATTCATTAGACGTATAGCATCCTCTCTCCATAATCGATAGTTGCTCTTTATTCCATCAAATGTGGATAACGATTTGAATATTTCAAGATTTATGTCGTCCGGTGTATTATATGCAGCTACCCTTGGCTCTAAGGCTACGGCATGTTGTTGATTTACAACTGGATTTATTGGGATTTGTTCCAATCTGCTGCGTAGCGTAGCATTTTCTTGTTGGACGGCTTCTAATGCTACTTGGAGTTTTGCCATCTGCTGCATCAATTGGTTTAGGTTTACTTGTTCCATGCTTCTGTTTGTATCGTATGTGTATTCTCTGGATGCTTTTCTCATTAAGAAACTTTATTATTTTATTTCAGTTTATACTTTACGTTCCTTTCTATGAGGAATTCCTTTTAAGTTTTGAATATCCTGTTTCTATGCAAGATTATTTGTTATCCTTGCTGCGACAAGGAATTTGGTCCGCTCAACTAGAGGATATCAATATAATATCCTCCTGGCAGGATCGCCAGTTAAGAAACAATGTTCTTATATTAATAAAAAATTATTAAATTTCAAGATACCTCTGTATCTTGAAATATTCTTTATTTAATATTTATTTTAATTGTCTTACGAAACTATTAGTTTACTTATGAACTAATTTTTAAACTATGTTGAGTTTTTTTGAGTTTGCTTATGAACTGCCGAGCGATAGTATTTACAGTGCTATTTATACTCTTCGTTCGTATAATGTTAAGGGATGATATTTTAGAGTTCTTTGTTCTTACAAAGAGTTTTAAACATTTGTGTCTTTGTTCTTATTTATCTAGAACTAGTTGTGTATTAAAACATGTTTTTTTTTCTCATGATCAATCTTATCTAATTTTTTAGTGTTTACATTATTTTGTTTACAGTATTTTTATTCTTACAATAGATATATTTTATTTATGAATTGTTTCTTATCTTTATTAGTGTTTACATCATTTTGTTTACAGTATTTTTATTCTTACAATAGATATATTTTATTTATAATTTGTTTCTTATCTTTATTACTTATGGTTAAAGGTTATTTACGATATCAATTGCTTTATCGTTTATTAATGTTAGTATAACTGTGCTTGGGTTGACCTTAACTTGCATATTACAGTATTTTTTATCGTGTATATTTCTTTTCGTATATAAATAAACATAATTATTTTTTATAATATTTATATTAAAGAAATGTAATGGATCGTCAAGACACTATGTACGAGTAAATATACAAAATCAATGAAATTGAATTTTAGTTTTGCTTTAAAAATGTATTAATATATCAATTTTTATGACTATTTGTGATTTCAGAAGAAAAGCAAAATTTATGTTTTATGCTTGTGTAATTTTAATTATTTTCTATATTTAGGTGCAGAGCGTACCTGCAGTATATCAGAACCCGGTATTATTATTGTATTTGTACAAAGTGATAAAAAAATCTTTTGACAATTAAAATGTTGTTTGGATACTTAGTAACACATAACAAAGCAGAAAAATCTCTTCCCGGCTAGAATTTGATACCTGTTCCGAAATATTTTTTAATTAAAACATTCAGTATACATATTTACTTTGCGTTTGTCTAATTTTTGGATTTTATATTCACAACTTGGTACTGTACTGTTGCTTTCAATATAAACTTCCACAAGAAATGTCTCTTTCATTCTGTAACATCAGCGACTTGTTCTTCAAAAGCACTTCAAGTAATTGCCTTTTTTATAAAATAAAAACAAAGTTTGATGTAAAAATTTAATTTGATATCAAGCTCCAAAATGTAATTAGCAAAGAAACTAAAAACTTGAAAACCCCGCAAAAATAGCGCATATTCTAAAAATTGCAAGTGCAGTATTGGAAATTATTCCCAAAATTTATTTAAAAAAAATTATAATTGGAAATCGGCAGCCAAAAGTCTTGAAAAAATCTCTAAAATTCCAAAAATTCTTAAAAATATGCGAACATCAACAAAATTGTATGATTCAATATTGATTAAAATATATACAAATTATAGAGCAAAGAAACTTAAAAAATATAATTTCCATTGTGAAAATTAAACTTTTATTAAAAACTATTTCGTATTTGGAATACAAAATTAAAATGCATTTGTATTTTGAATAAAAGTATTGCAAATACCTACTTTCCACAAATCTATATTTAGCTTCTAGCCAATTGAATAATTTAATGTGGGCTTAATTAAAATGTATTCTAAGAATAGTTGGCAATTCATCAAATACTTATCAAACAATCAGTTCCTATGAATTTTGGATTTTCAGATCGGAATGTTAGGGGAAAATTTGCAAAACATTTGTAAAGCGTAGCGATAATAGTTCGCGAGTTGTACCGCGTCTAAAAATAGTATTGCATACATATTTGTATTTTTTTTTTTTGCATATTTTCGTATTTTCCCCAATTCAACATATACAAAATGATAAGTTAAGATCTTAGGAGATAAAAAATTGATTTCTTCATATTCATATAAAATAAAATGGTCTTACATTCATTAAAAACACCTAAAAAATCATAGTTTTGCGGAATATCGCATTGTCGATAGCACGCACTACGGAATTGGACGCGGATTAATGGTAAAATATCACGAAAATAAGCCGAATTATGGGTTGGATTTTAGAGCAAAAAGCTTTCTGTTTGAGATTTGATCGTAATTTTTCATATTTACTTCTCTGTCTTACACAGTAAACGCAGAAGAAAATCTAAATAAAAAATGTTTTTAATTAAATCCATCTCTTTTCTTAGCTGGCTGAATATAAATGACCGAATTCGTATTTTTTAAATCACTTGTGGTTGAAATTCCATTGTGTTTCTATATCAGAAATATACAGGTTATGTTGAACCAAAACCTTTATAGTCTGGTCCCACCGCAATACAGATAAGTAAATGGTTAATAAAATTTTAAAAAGACAACTATCAGAATACCACTAGTTTACATACATACGTATGTATATCATACGAATTTCAAAGAAAAAATTAAATTAAAATAATGAATTAAAATATGTTGTTATATTTTATAATTTAAAATTTTTCTTACACCGTCAAGTTATTTTTATTTTTGGCATTATTATTATTATTATTATTATTATTATTATTATTATTATTATTATTATTATTATTATTATTATTATTATTATTATTATTATTATTATTATTATTATTATTATTATTATTATTATTATTATTATTATTATTATTATTATTATTATTATTATTATTATTATTATTATTATTATTATTATTATTATTATTATTATTATTATTATTATTATTATTATTATTATTATTATTATTATTATTATTATTATTATTATTATTATTATTATTATTATTATTATTATTATTATTATTATTATTATTATTTGATATTATTATATCAAATAAAAACGTCGACAACTTACTGAATTCATTATATAATTATTTTATCACTGTAAAAAATCTTATCTGATAACATATTGGTTATTTCTGAAAAATAAACCTTATATCGTTCATAAAATTGGAAAGAACGCAAAAAAATATTATAAATGAGATTGTGCCCTGGTTTTTTAAATAAATTGTGGAACAAACTTTTTCAAATAAAAAGTAAAAGTAATAAAAACAAATAAAATGTATTAAAAATTCTAAAAAAATAGCATTGTGTTGTGTTCAGGATTCGAAACCGTGCCACCGGGTAATGTACGGTTCAAATCCTGACCAACCATTTATTAATATATTTTTTTTTTAATTTTTGTTACATTTTAGTTATTTTTATTCCTTTTACTTTTTATTTGAAAAAGTTCGTTTTTTTAAAGAATTTTTGATAGCTTTAAATTATTTTCAATATGAAGATAATATTGGAAGATTTTAATCATTAGACTAGCAGATTTATGTAATAGTTGGCGATTTTTTTAACAAATTTTTGGAGAGTTTCTTCATTATTAAACCTTTTCTTACGTTTCAAATCATTTCTTTGTTTAGTCGAAGACCACTACGGGCTTTTTGATAAAGACGATGAAACACTTCTTGGATGTTTAAAAAATTATATAAGTGCTGATAAGGGTATGCTAATATTTTGTTACGGAATTCATAATTTATGGCTGACTTCATAAACGCAGTTTGCAAAGGAACACTAGAATGCCTTGTAAACTCATGCTTCCAGTGTTGCTTTGCAAGTTGTATTTATGATATCAGCCTATACTATAAAATAGAGATTAGAACCAATAATGCGTGATCGTGATTAATTTTTTATTTCCATCACGTGAGGGTGCGTCCGTGAGACGTTGAGTGGCAATTTTCTTTTGCTTTAATGTAATTTTTTCCATTTAAGTTCTCTTTTTTTAATTTTTTTTCGTATTTCGTGGGCGTCAATTTTCGTAATTCTGACTTCTTTCGTCACTCCATACTATGGTGAAGGGTATATAAGATTTGGCACAGCCGAATATATCTCTCTTACTTTTTTAATTAGTTAGCATATTTTAACATAGTCTAAGCTGTAATTAAGCTTAAAAAATATAATTAAGTTCAGTTGTAATATGAAAGTTGTTAAATAAAGTTATGTTTTTTTACAAATAAAATTTATAGATAAATAATTTATATAAGCCACATTATATAGGCAACATCTGCCTAGTATTTTTATGTAAGTCTCTTACTTTTGGCAGTTCTTTTGAACGCCCAGTGTTTTGTTATGTTTCAATGAAAAACCAATACGAGTCTTACAATCACTCAAGTTTAATTTTTATTCAATATTTTTAGCAAACTTCTTATTCACAACGTACCTTATGCAGCTCAGAACTAGCTATTTTTACTTAATATATGCAAACTTTACGTTAATATCTTTATGCTTACTACCTATGTAATATTTGGGTTGACCCAATTGGCTTTTGATTGTTTAAACTGTACATTGCACAATTTGTCAACGCAAACAAATTCACAATTAATCAAGTGAACAAACTCTTTGCTGCTGCGCTAACCAATGTACAGGTAGGAGGGTTGTTCAGTTCTGCCTCACAACAGTTTAGCAGTTTAAAATAAATAAAGGGTTTTAAGAAAAACATCTAATAGAAACATCATTCACAAGTAGACGGAAACAAATTTTAACATATAACAAAAAATTTATGATGATAAATTCATACATATAAAATTAGCATAAATTTGCACTTAAGGCACAGCAACACTATACATACTAAAGACGTGCATTTGTGTGATAACAAGTTTTGTGAAAACAGTTCTAACATGTTACATTCAACATACTATAATTATAAATGAGAAAATGAGTGATACTGTTATTGTAATACTTCGCTCTCACTCTACTCAATAAACTAAAAAATTTACTTGTTCTCTTGCGTCGAAGACAACATTCCACTGTTTGTATTTGAGAAAATACTATTTATACAACAAGTATAAGTGAGGAACTTATGTTACAATAAGTTAAGTTATAAAGTTGATGTGGGAAACTACATAAATTTTAAAACCATTTGTCAAACCGAAAAATGGTATTATAAAAAATTTAATTATTATTTTTATCCATTAAAGGCAATTTGTAATATTGGCGCTTAATCTAATAAATACAAACAATAACATACATAAGTACATATATAATATGTATGAAATAATTTATTTTTGAAATACATATTTGTTATTAATATGTACAGTAATTTTGATTTAGCTGCACCATCAACTTTGCACAATTTTTTGTGCAGATATGTATGTACGTCAAAAATGCTGTTATCTTAATGTACATAGATATGTATGTACATACAAACAAAATACATGTATGAATTTTAATGACTTGCATTTTGTGTGACTTGTATGCGATATTTTTTTAAATATAAATGGTATAAGTTTGATGTTTATATAAAAAGTGGCCGCCATATTTTTTAGTGTGTGCAGCTAACTTTAATTTTTTATATAAAATATTTTCAAACTGCCAAAAATATGGTAAATATGCAGGTATACAAAATGCACTTAAACAAGGTTTAGGAAGAATAATTACAGAAAATATGTAATTTTGAGCAGTTAAGTAAAAATGCTGCTAACGTTGATTTTTTGTATGCAAACAATTTTAAAATGCCAATAATTATGGGCGGTTATCTAAAATGTGCAGGTACAAAGAGGCACGTAAAAAAGGAATTTTTGTGAGATTTTGAATAGTGACTGAAATTATTAATTTTGTGCAGTTAAGTCAAAAGTGTTCTTAAACAAAAGTCAGCTAAATCAAAACTACTCTATAACGTCTTTTATTGAAAACCCCTTGCATTTACACGTGTATGTATTTATGATTGTTTCTACACTGAGAAAAAAAGTGCGCTTTAAAATTAGATGTGAACACTTTCAAATTTTATTTAAAGTGCCTCAGTCTATAGGTTCTTATGGAGGGCACAAAAAAAATATTTTGTAAAAGTGCTAATTTTAAGTTTTTAAAGTGTTTACTGTTAATTTAAAAGTTAAAATTTTTGTTTTTAATGTAAAATTCTTAAATTGAAAAATTTTGACTTTATTTTATAATGACAAACTTTATATTTTAAAGTTAAATATATTATTTATAAAGTTATCACTTTTAAAATTGTATTAAAAGTGAATCTATTTAATTTAAAAATTTTAAACTTTAAAAAATAAAATTATAACGTTTATTTTCGAAGTGTTAACTTTAAAATGTAAAGTGATCAATTTGCAGAAAAGTGTTAACGTTTACATTTAAAGTGTTCACTTTATAAATCAAAGTCTCACTTTCTAATTTAAAGTGTTCATTTTAATATTGAAAGTTTTAGTTTTGTGTAAAAAGTGTTAACTTTAATTTTAAAGTTTTCACTTTAATATATAAAGCGTCAGTTTATTATTAAAAGTGTTTACTTTGACATTTAAAGTGTACATTTTGTATTAAAAGTGTTAACTTTTAAGCTCAAAGTGTCTTTGTTGGAACTAAACGTGAACACTTTAAAACGCAACGTAAAAATTTTTATTTCCAAGGTGATTAAGTTTATTTTAAAACATCGACTTTAAATTGTACCGTTAGCGGCATTTGTGTGATTTCGTTATAGTAAAGTGAATTTAGAAGTGTGAACAAGATACAAGAATGACCAGTCCGGGTAAAATTATACAAGATAGTGACTTGCTGCGAATTCTTAGCAACGATATCCAAATTAATGAGCAGGGTACACGTGTGTTGAGGAAGATACGGATCTCCTTAATCTGCTAAAGGAGTTTGATCTGGAAACACTTTTTCTTGACCTAAAAGTAAGTGAAAATGCAATATTAAGGCAATATTAAGACTTATGCAATATTATTAATGTTCCTTAGATGCTGGAATAACTTTTCGAAGCTTAAAATTTTTGTCAAAAGAAGACATTGCGGAAGCAGTAAGAGATATTGGTCTTGAAGCGGAGTTTAGAGAAAAGTTGTTATTCTGGCGCAAGTCAAAGGTAAATATAATAGTAATTTTGAAGCTTATTTGCGATGTTACGCACGTACATAGATACAATTCCCATTTCCATATTACTACGTTTATAATTTAGCAAGCTTATTTTTTCAGTTTGGAATAGAATACGAAACGTTGAGCCAGACTTCGAAGGTTGTTGGTTGGCTAGAAGAAAACCGTCACAACGTTTCACCTTGTCCTGCAAATAATTCAATAAGAAACGCAGGTAAGAATATACACTAAAAAGTTTTGTATTAAATTTAATGATACACTGCATTGCAGCTCCTTTCAACATTTTTAAAGAATAACTCAGCAGGAAAACAACTTATTCAATATTATGAGGAAAGGGCATGTTTTACGAATAAGCAACGCAATTTTAGAAGATGTCATGTTAACAAAGGCAAAGCTTAGACCGGAACATTTTGCTAGTATTGTGGAAGAAATAATTTGTTTATTTCCCAAAGAAAAAGAGTCCCAGGTATTATTAAAAACGATATATTAAAAAGAACATATTATAAACTGATTTCTTTCAGGATTATTACTACAATTAAAATAATCTGTTTCCTTTAAAGTTTTTAAATTCTTATTTTATTTAATAAGTTTATTAATGAGTTATAAATAAGTTTTTCATAAATATAAAATAAATTTAAATATGTTTGAATAAAACAAATGTGAATTAAAAACTATTAAAATAATCTGTTTCCTTTAATGTTTATAGTGAACTCTTTTAAATTGCATTTGAAAGTGATCACTCTTAAAATAAAAGCTAACACTTTTAATTTGAGATTGATTAATTTAAATACAAACATTTTTAAATTGGGTTAAAAGTGTGAACTTTAAAATCAAAAGTGTTTAAATTGTATTCTAGAATGCGCATATTAAAATGTAAAGTTTTCAATTTAATATTCAAAGTGCTAACATTAATAATTTACATTTTAAAGTGTAAACTTTAAAATTAAATATTTTTCAATACGGCTGGTTTTCATACATAAAAATTTTTAATTTTAAGTCCCTTGTACTGGATTTAAAGTTAGTTTAAAGTGTTTCTTTTCTGAGTGTACTTGCTTATTTAAGAGAATGCACACAAACATACACACACACTTCCTAAATGATAGCGTGTATGAACTGCGTATTTAATGCTGGATTCACATATTGCAACGTGTTTATGCAACCAGGCTTGTTTCATTGTAGGTTGCATAGTCCGTAGTCGTGTTTATGGTTTCATTTCGTGTTGCATTCGAGGTTTCATAAGCATCAAAATATTTTGATATTTTATTGTTGCATTGATGTTGGTTGCATAGTTTGTAGTCGTGTTTATTCTTTTTACTGGTTTAGTTCATTGAAAACCAGCAAGGTGTGCATATGTTTTTTTGTCAACCACGGAAAAAATAACTGAGCTTTGTAATTTTTAGTATTATTATGTCTAATAATTTAAGAAAAGTTTTTTTTCGTCTATTCGTACATACATAATTTCTGTAATCTTTTGGCTCATTTTCTTTTAACTCCCTTAACAATCTTTCATATGCAAACTCTTCTTTTTCTAATACCAATTTTTTCAGATTCTTTTTTTCTTTGGCTGTACCTCATTTTCCTCCTCTTCATAAAACAATTCATCAATATCTAATAATTGCTGCTGTTTCACATACATAGCTCACGGCTCATTTTTTTAACCGTGTTTCTTTCTTGCGCGATGTCCAATGCGAATACAAAATACAGAAATGATGTTGCGTTCGTGGTTTCATTTTCGGTTGCAGTGTGTGTATTAAAATATGAAACATGAATGATAAACGTGTTGCATAAATACGTTGCAATGTCTGTAGCCAGCAAAACAAACAGCATACAATGAGTTACTTATTGTATCGCGTCTATATCTATTGTGTTTTCTTTGCTGAAAATGTTTAACACAAATGTGTTACTCTCTTTTTCTCTTTACTTCAACGCACTCAATCCATATAAGAAGACACAAAAACAACTAATACAACTAATACAACAAACGCTAATTTACGCACAAGGAATGATTTTAAAAAGTTGTATCATTTGGGTGGAACAATGCACGTCTTTAATGCATATGTACATACTATATGCATATTAGGTTGTGTGATTCCCGTTTTTGGCAGTGATGCCAACGTAGCTATTTCCGAGCTAGATTTAGCTCTTTCTGATTAATGCTGACCCGTAATTTTTCAAACGTGTAAATTACACAACTACATATGTAATTTGTGTTTATGTATTTAGAGCTTAAAATGGTAGAACCCCGTTTGAATAAAACTTTTGTCAAAGCACAAAACATATGGATTACAACTGCCAGAAGTACACTATGAACCTGACTGGATACTATACGAAATCGATAGAAAAGGCAGGAATTCAGAAACAAGTATAAAACCAAAGAAAAATCATTCTGGAACAACGTGCTTTTTACGGACGAAAGCAGGTTTAAGATATTTGGAATAAAGAAAAAGTAAAATTTGTAGTTACAAGAATCGATCAAAAAATATAGTATCTACTGTGAAGCATGGGGGTGGTTCGGAGATGGTGTGGGGTGCATGTGGGCGATAGTTTGATAGTTTGAAGAAAAAACCGACTACTTGAATATCTTAAAGGAAAACTTGGAACCCAGCGTAAGAAAGTTAAACCATGACCAAACATTTATATTCCCACAGGACAACGATCCTAAGCATACCTCCAAAAATATCAAAGAATGGTTGCTCTATCGTACACCAAAACAGCTGGACCACCCCCCATGATCACCGGACCATAATCCCAATGAACATCTGTGGGAGCATTTAGATAGACAGATCAGGAAATTAAATATTACCAGTAAGGACTCTCTAAAGTATACCTTCCTTAAAAGTGGTGCAAAATTTCCACAGAAGTAGCACCAAAATTGGTAGAGTAAATGCCAAGGAGGCTTGGAGCAGTTTTAAAAAACAAGGGATGTCAAACAAAGTAATAGACACTATCTCTTTTTAACTTTGAATAAACTGTACACTTTCTTTTGACGCGTAAAAAATGGAGTGTATTTGATTTTGTTGTTACTGTAGTTGATGCTTTTGAATTAATTTAGTTTTTTGTTTATATATTGTAAGAGCAAAATACAAGCTTTTATTAATGATACTAGAAGTGGAAAAAAGTTAAGTTTTTAATATGTACATAAATAATGTATTCTATATGTGAAACCAGGGTGTACACTTTCTTTTGACGCTCACAGTATGTACATACTATATGCATATTAAGTTGCGTGATTCCCGTTTTTGGCAGTGATGCCAACGTAGCTATTTTCGAGCTAGACTTAGCTCTTTCTGATTAATGCTGACCCGTAATTTTTCAAACGTGTAAACGACACAACTACATATGTAATTTGTGTTTATGTATTTAGAGCTTAAAATGGTAGAACCCCGTTTGAATAAAACTTTTGTCAAAGCACAAAACATATGGATTACAACTGCTAGAAGTACAGAAAGGGTTAGCATCAAATCCAGCGTTTGAAAAATGGATTAAAACAATAAAATCTCCGTCGAGAGCTGTATGTAAATATTGTATTCGATAATAAGAGTTAAACATTTTGATTTAGTACGTTATTCGGAGACTCAAAAGCGTAATGGCGATTTCTTTTCTTAAAAAAATGCAAAATTTTTTACACTTTTTATTTATAATTTGCAATACAATGATTTTTTTAAATAGTGGCTATTAGAAATTATTTTATCATCATTTACGAGGCAAAAATTCTGTCTTACGAAAACTTTCAATAGAAATTTTTTTGATAAAAAGTAAAAGAAATATTAAATTTTTTTAGAAAAGAAAATGGAAATAGGAAATGTATGGCTTTATTTAACGATGCTGTTCAAGTTACGATCTACCAGCAAGTGCTTTGCAAAAATAAATTCCATAGAAGTCAAAAAATTACATAAAAACAAACATATAGCCAGAAGAAGAATAAAATTTAACTCCTTTTGAAAATGACTGTTCTTTTTCTAATTCTTTGTAATAAAATGTTAATGTTATTGTATGTTATGTTATTAATGTAAATATTTATATACAATTTCTGCGAACTCATTTTATCAAACTTTAATCATTTTTTAACGTTAAAAAGTCTTGCAGTACAAATTGAAAAGTCCGTTAATATTGTGCTCATTTACTACTGTGAAGCATGAATCAAGAAAACAAGATTGCGCGCTCAGCCATACAAAATAAATTTCTACTGCGTATCTACGTCATCATAGAATACAAAGGAGTGTTTGTTGTAAAAAGTGTAAGATATTTCTGGCAGAAATCTGGCTACCAAATTTTTGCATTTCGGCTTGCTTTCCATACCGAAATGTACTTTTGTTTACAACACTAAATCTATGTCTACGTCACAGCACAACACAATTAACGGACCTCCGCAACGCGCAATCTTGTTTTCTTGTAATTTGGCTGGGCGAAATTTTCTAACATCAATAGAAAAAACCAAAATAATAAATGTCCAAGTACAAGAAAAACTTTCAGTCCGCGATCAAAACAAATTTTGAAAACAAACTTCTTAATTGTTTATATTTTAAGATACATTATTGGGAAAACCCAGTCCGCAAGCATTCTAAGAGATAAGGAAGATCTTAAAGTCAGATGACAATCTGGAGTTAACATTAATTGCAAAAAGAGTTGCCTGTCTACAAAAGGTTCAGAAGTTGAGAAGATGTGCTTTGATTGGTTTGCAATTGAATTTACCTATCTCAGGACCAATCGTAAGGGCAAATACCAAAGAAATAGCTGAGAAAATAGGTTATAACAGGGTTTCTGCGTAAAGAAAGGCAGCGGACTTTATTCTTAAGCATGTTATGCAGTTTCTGACAAAACTTCCCTTTATACATAGTCAGTACAAGCAAGAAGACATTTTGTAATGAAGTCCCCCGTAGACGGCCACCTCCCATTAACGGTAAAATTTGATGTGACGGTCGGCGTCCGCCTTCGGGAGATTTCATTGTATAACATTTTCTCTATTCATAATGTGTTTATAATTGCTCATTAGCAGAAATATATAACAAAGTTTGTTTATGTAATTTGCCTATGCTATTTTTTTATACTTTCGAAAACTCACTACACTATGTATGTGCATACAAACGAGTTTTTATATTCATATCTCCTTTTTATCCAGCAAAAGTCGTCCAAAAAATACATACTACCCACACAAAATATTTTGATAATAATAAAACTTCCTTACTTACTTTTTCTTTTCAGCATCAACTGATTACTAGTGTTCTTCGTTGGAGGGCTACTACATCACCAGATCACGTTTTATTTACACTACTTAACGCTAAAGGTAATCATCTTCTTTAACAATAGTTTATTTATTCGTAATTTTTTTCCATATTTACCATTTTAAAAATTTTACAAAGTATCTTGTTCAGATGAAAACAGTGACAATGAGGACGAAATGTTATAATAGCGGAAATTACTGTTCGTTGCATATCTTCAAACCTAAAATATAAATTATAAATTTCTATTGGCAACACTGATTTTAATTGGGTGAGCCGTACTCACTATGCAGAAAAAAATTTCAAGAATTATTTTTGAAGTTGGCGTATGTATGTCAATTTGAAGTATCAATTTAAATAACTAATTTCTTGTTAATATATGTATTTACATATATATGCCAAAAATCAGTGGTCAAACAATTCATAAACTTTTGGTAAATTGTACTTTCTTTTTATCGTGACACAACAACAAACCAAAATCCTACAGTAATAAAAATAATCGAAGACCAAAACAATATAACACGCCCCCAATAATTATGGCGAATTCAATAAGCCAGCTCTTAATCATAATCCGCATTTAATAAGTAATAAATAATGATATATAAAAATAATAACTAAATTAGCTCCTGTAGTTAGGATCGTTAACTCTAAAGTAATTGTTATATTTATAAGTCTCGAAATTATAACTAAATAAGAAAACGTGAACTGAAACCAAAGCAATTTTTCAATTCACAACCGTTATGATCCACAACATTGTAAGAAATAAAACTATAAAATTTGTGAACAGACAGTTGTAACTATGTACACGAAAACATGAGCTGAATCTAAAGATATTTTTCAATTCAAAAACATTGTGATCTACAAGATTGTAAGAAATAAAACTGTAAAATCAAGAACTTGGTCTTTATTTTGAGATCTGTACTTTTTACGGCCGAAATTTTCGGATACGAACTTGGTCTTAATTTCACATTTATGTTTTTGTGCGGATCTCATTTCTTTTTTCTCAGTTATTTTTGTATAAATATTTATATTTATAATTTTTTAATTTATAGTCTTATTGCTCACCAGGACCTACCCGTATACCAAATTTCAGCTTTCTAGATATACTGGAAGTGCCCCATACAAAAGGCGGTCACCCTAGTCTCTACCCGGTGAAAAGTTCCCCTTTTAAGATTTTTCTGGTTAATTGCTCGCTAAGACCTACCTGCATACTAAATTTCAGCTCTCTGGCTATAGTGGAAGTGTCCAATAATACTGATGATCAGTGAGTGAGTGAGCCAGTGAATATATACTAACATATGCACTTTTTACACCTTAATTAATATCTCGGGAAGCTTTTACGGTAGAACTTTGAAATTTCACCTATTAGCCTTTTTATTTAAGATAAAGTGGAGCAAAGTTATGAGGGGGGTAAAAGTTTTACCGTAAAACAGCTCGAATAGTTTCGTGGAATAATACACACTGTGGGCCGAAACTTGGCCTTGCGCACTACCGTGCGCCTAGATTTGTTGCTCGTCGCTTTAATTGAACAAATTTCATACAAATATAGAATTTAAATTAATATTTCTTGCAAAAGTTTTATTGCATCCGTTCATTACCTTGACTAATTAAAAAACCCGCTTCAAGACTTAGAAAACCACTTTAATTAATTGTATCTACAAACGTGTATCGCGAAAATTAAGCATTGCAAAAAGTGTCAAAAACGGCATGGATCCCTGAAAACCCTTTCAAACTGTAAAAATTACAAAAACTAAAAGAAATTGCCTCTTGCAAAAATGTTGAAAAATTCGCACTATATCAAAGTAAATATTTTAAAAAGATTCAAAGCTTGAAAAAACAACTTGTACCTCGAAAATGGCAGTAATATGTCATAAACTGCAAATTTGAGAGCAAACCCTAATATTGCTTACAAATCAAAAAAATAGTATACATACAAGTATGTATATCAAAAATCTTAAACAAACCAAGAAAATTTTTAAAACTAGAGTCAAGGCCTAAAATTGATAAACGAATTTTTTAAAACATTATTATGAAGTGATTATCGCTACCTTAAAATCTCTACACAAAAGAAAGGTTTTTTTAAAATCATTATCAACATTGATGAAGAAAAATCAATCCTTAGTACACTTGTGACACACTGGAAATTTAAACCGCATAACTCTGAAATTTTCATAGATTCTAGTGTGACTCGATTAAATAATTGTGATGGAAAAAACTACCGACGCACAGTGGGACCTTTTGAGTTTTTTCGTTGCAAAAATCATAACTTTTAAAGTAATAAAGATATTTAAAAATTTTCAAAGGCATTTGAAAGAAAACTCCTTAGGCTTCAATGATTTGCACGGTCATAAATTAGCCGCCGTACTGTGCACAATGTTGGCTTTTGACTATTTTCATTACAAGCATCATAACTTCCCAAAAATATATAAAGCATTTAAAAGATAAACCTTCCCACTTAAAAATAAGTAACCTGCACAGCCATAGGACCACAAAGGCGCTATGCCTCTGTGGTTTTTTTGTTGCAAAAATCACAATTTTTTTAAGTTACCAAGATTTTTCTAATGGTTAAAAATCACTTGAATTTTAAATTCTTTAGCTTTAAAATAAGTGCTCCCGCATTATGATAGGAACTGGGCACGGTGACATCTTTTGACCCTTTTTGTCGCAAATATCATATCTTTTGAATGATATTTTTAAAATTTAAAAAAACACAACTTCTTGTGCTTCAAATAATATTCTCATAAGGAAGTCTAGAAAAAAATACCACTCTAACATAATATGTTAAACTAATATTATATTTTTTATTTACACTATAGATACACATTTGTGAAATATTTTTAATATAAAATGCTATATAATATATAATGATATTAAATTATTAATAAATTTTTTGTAAACAAGTATAATTTTTTTGATCGTTAGTTTTCTATTAAATAGTCATTAATATTGGGAGCAATATCTAATAGACTTAAAATATCGGAGCTATAATTATGTTCTTCCAAATCCTTTCAGGATCCTACATGTCCGTGATGAAATTAGTGGCTCTGAAAGACCGCTATCATATTGAAAAGGTCCTCATTCTGTTTAATCCATGAAATCTTGCAAGTATTCGTGTATCTGAAGTGTTTGCAGTCTTTGCTATTGCATTCCTGGGCTTCTTCTGATAACTCTCCAATTGGTAAGCATTGATATTCAATTAAATTTTTACCATGAGTCAAAATCTTATGGACCGTTGGAGTAAGTTTCTTCTCAGGGTATCTTTGAGCCAAAAGTAGGGCAGCTTTGATGCTTAATCATGAAACTTTGGGTCATTTATCATTTCTCTAGAGTTTGTAACATTTAGGATAACTGCCAAGCTTTTTATAATATGATATCCGACTGCAGTAATTTGAGCTGTTACCTCATCATTTTCAAAAATGCTCTGGACATATTACCATATTTAGTATTTCCATACCCCTGCTTTGGGCAGTCTATTGTCAGAACCAAGCTTCTTAAGAAATTCATTTTGTATAATTTTTTTTCGAGAATATATTTTTTTTTTGCGTGCTTACTAAAACATTCTCCTTCTCTTGGAATTGTATACGCTAGTTTTAAAATAAACTCCATGCACCTAATTCTGGCATGTAAAGAAGAAATTCCATATTCATAGTTTTGCTCATCACTTGAATCATCAAAATTTTTAAAGTCTTTCTGGGATTTTTTAAAAATCGCACACTTCAAGTTGACGAAATATCTGTTATTGCATTTTAGACTTTGCCATCAATCATTGTAAGAAAAAATTCATAATCAATGAAAATAGTTTTTCCATTCTTCATTCCAAGAACAGAAGGCTTTAATTCAGAAATTTGCTTATCTATATTGTTTACTGTATATTTGATTATTTTTGAAGACCTCCTTTGCATATTTAAAAAATATCCGACGGCAAAAATTAACTGATGATGGGCGAGGATTTTTCCAATGCTCAGACATTTCACTTCTCACGTAAAGGAACTACAGAAGCCATAAACATATTTACATCTGTAATATTTGTGTCATTTGTCGATATTGTTTGTTTCTAAGCACTTATTTACCAATGTAAGCCTATCTGGAAGTAAGACTGCTTCCTTTGCAGGCAAACTTTAAATAAGGCGTTTGGCAGGTTAACCTCTACCGATACTTCAGTAACCTCTACATTAGATGGCACTGTTTCTTTTTTGCAGATGTAACCATTTTGTATCCAGGAAGAATATTCACATTATGATTCTTTAAAGAGCTTCGTAAAATAGAATATTTTTCCTTTGACAATCCCAAGTCCATAAATAACGCTAAGGCTTCTTCAATGCTATACTTTGAGATTGAGAGTAAAGCATTTGGAGGAGTTGGAATACTGTGTTTAATCCTCAGCAGTCGATCTGGGCTTGCAATCGTCACAGCTTTTGTAACGTCAGACCTTGATTTATCTTTTTCTTTTATATACTTAAGACATAATGCTTCTGAAATATGTGATTTAGATACATTTAACTTTTGTGGCATTTTGAAGTTTACGTTTTTTGTGTACTCCGAACACTCGTTTATAGTTTTTGCTGGTCTTCCTCTTCCGCTGTTAGAAGATGTATGCGGTTCTTCTATGTTTTCAAATGTTGTTAATCCATTTAGCCGGTCTGAGCTCTTTTCCATGAAGGATTTGTCGTAAGCCATATTTTATTAATTTTCAAGTAAACGATATTAACATATTTGCAACTGTAATAGTTGTGTCATTTGTCGATATTGGTTATTTGTAAGCACATTGACCGGATGATCTATCACATCCCCACTTATTTATCAATGTAAGTCTATCTGGAAGTAATACTGCTTCCTTTTCAGGCAAACTTTGAATAAGGCGTTTGGCTGTATTATCCATTAATTCTTCCTGGTTAGCCTCTACCATTTATTTCAGTAACTTTTACATTAGACTGCTTTGCTTTTTTTTGGCTGATGTAACGTTTTTGTATCGAGGAATAATATTCACATTGATTTATTTTTATCTTTTACATACTTAAGACATAATGCTTCTGAAAGATGCGATTTAGATATATATGTTGTTGCATTTTGAAGTTTACGTTTTTTTGTGTAGTCCGAACACTCGTTTATAGTTTTTGCAGGTCTTCCTCTTCTGCTGTCAGAAAATGTATGCGGTTTTCCGTACGGTTTGCGGCAAGCCATTTTTTATTTATTTTCAAGTAAACGAAGTAAATTTTAACATCCTTTTCTTGGTATCCTGGTAAATCGTGTAATTTTTACACAGTAGTCCATTTAAATACATTTTCATTATATGAGTTTCTGAATAACTCGAACAATTCGGAAATTCGAAATGACATTATCGCACTTTGAAGTAAAATGGTATAAGTTCTGGTACTGATTTTTTATAAAGTAAAAACTTAACCGGCTGCATTACAAAATTACGGTTTAATTTATACCCAGAAATAAAAAAGGTTCAAACCACCTGATTTGTGTAACAGTAATCCAGGCTTCAATTATCTGAATTATACTTATAGTTTTTTTACTCATTATAAAAAAAGGTTTTAAAAATATCTGTATATAAAAGAAGATTCAAGAAAAATGCAAGGGAAAATGCCATTCTGCAAATCCCGTATTAACGAGAAGCAATAAAAATATGGAACAAGTAAGTGCTGCAGTGAAAACAATTGTGGAGAGTCCTTGTTATTATTTATTTCTTTTCACATTTTGATTACATCTATGTTACATACTTTAGAAATGGGGAAAAATTATTGTCGTTTTCGCCATGAGATTGTAACAGCTTTCTTCATATTTCAAGAAAATTTGTGGCTAAATTTACTTAAATTATTTAAAGTATTATATAGCAAATATGCTCAGAAAATATGGGCGGGACCATATTTGGACATTTTTAGGTATATTCTATTTTATTTGTGAAAATTACCTAAATATAGGGTGCCTGAAAAACGGCACCTGTCGAAAAAGTAGGGCATATGATGAACATTTTGTTACTTTTTTTAATAAAAAAATAAACACAACTTTTATATCTTGAAGTAGAATTAAGTTCTGCACAGGTCTTTTCAGTTTTACACTCTTAATTCAATTGCAATTAACAAATTCCAATGTCTTACAAACTAAGAAACAAGATGTAGAAGCATAAGAAAATAACTAAGGGCGGAATTGCCATATATAGTAATATGTAAATATTATTGGGACACAACAGTCTCCCATGCTTAATTAAATACGATATGCTATTTTGAATTCAAAATAATTTATATGATAAATATATGTACAGAAATAAATTTAGATTTTAGAAATTAGTATTTCAAATTTCATAACTAACTTACCTCTACTAATCGGAAACATAATTCCTCAAGTAAATTGAGCATTTCGTACCCTCGAAGATCTCCTGACGGTTTGCTGTTGACTGATGTAATGAAGCTGTCCTAACTTACGTAATACATTTACAATTTTCCATATTGGTGTGTTGTTTCGAATGTGTAAAACTTGCACTCTCTCTCCCACTCTTAAGTTACAAACGCCTGGTATTTTTATTATTTGGCGCTTCTCCTTTTTTGGTTTTAAATCATCTAGTCTTATTCGAACACATCTTTTGACATACAGTTCAGCAGAACTATTTCCATAATTAAGTGGGGTTGCAAGATATCTTTGAAGAATATTATTTATTTTTTTCTGTAATGGACCTGGTTCTGTTGACATGGCTTTCAACTTGCGTTTCAATGTTTGAACCGTACGCTCAGCCAGTCCGTTTGTGCTGTGATGTCCTGGCGCAATTAATTTTTGAAAAATTCCATTTTGCATGCAATAAGTTTTGAAGTGCTGGCTCGTACAAATTGACGCATTGTCTGATACCATAATTGATGGGAAACCATGTGTAGTAAATATGTCTGACAACAGGTTATTGTATTTTGGGTAGAAGGTGCTTCGCGTATGAATCTGAACTCTGCCCATTTCGATTTTGCGTCAATCACAATCAAGAAATTGTGACCCTGAAATGGCCCCGCATAGTCTACATGAATTCGTTCCCAGTTTTCACCTAGTTCCTGCCATTGATGTAGTGGAACCTTTGGAGGCTTATTATGGACTTCAACGCAGCATTCAGGAGCTCTTACAGTTTTTTTCGATGTCTCGGTCAATTCCTTTCTAGTAACAGTACCTTTTAGCGAGTTGCTTCATTCTAGTTATACCTGGGTGTGTGTGATGTAGTTCTTGCAGAATTCTTGTCTGCAGGCTTTTTGAAATAAGTACCCTTTGGCGTTTAAATATGATTCCGTTATCAAGCATATACTTCCCTCCCTCATCATTGCCATTCATCAGATCTGACAGAAGTTTCGAACATTCGACATCTTTTGCAGTTCCCTTCGCTAATATTTCAGAATTTATATATTGACCGGAGATTTCAAAAATTGATTCAATACATAACTGACTTATTTCCTCGTTTATTAGTATATCCGTAATTAGTATTGTTTGAGGATTTGTTGCATGGAATATACAGTCAGCGTTGATGTGGTCAGAACCTTTTTTAAAGACGATCTCGTAATCGAAGCTTGCCAAAAATTCCGCATATAATAATCGGGATGCTGTGATAGCTGGTAATTTATTGTGCTGATGAGAAATGCGTGTTAGTGGTCGGTTATCGGTTATGAGTTCGAATTTTCTCCCGTAGAGGTACGTGAAAAAATAATTAATAGAAAATACGGTTGAAAGCGCTTCACAATCAATGTGACGATAATTCCTTTCGGATAGTGTTAGTGAAATTGAAGCGTACGCAATAGGGCGTTCAACCCCTACGACGTTAGATCGAAAGGCATCAATACTTCATCACTGGCAATAATATTTTTAAGTTTGATTAACGCTGCTTCGCAACTTGAAGACCAATCGAAATTTGAATCCTTCTGGAACAGTCGCCGTATATTCGGTATAAATCTGGCGTAGTACGTTAGATGGTCGCTGCACATCTATAATTGCTTTGACTTTCTTTTCCGATTTCGAAATTTTATTATATTCTACGGTGTGTCCCAGATATTCTATATGTGTCTGAAAAAACAAACATTTTCTCTTATTTAGATGTAAATCATGTTGTTGCAGGCTCTTGAGGCACTCAGTTAGGTTTCGTTGACATTCCATTTCTGTGGCTCCGTGAATTATAATGTCGTCAAAATATGAGATCGTTTTACTTAACCCACATAAAATTTGTTCGATAACTCGATTGAACTCAGACGGATCCGTTTTATGCCAAAATAAAGTCGGTTAACTCCATCAGCTCTTTATGGGTTGACATCGTTTATATTTCTCTTGTTTCTGTACTTACTTGAAGATGAAGGTACGCTTTATACAGGTCTAGGCGACAAAAAAACTTTGAGCTTTTAGATTATTAAAAATTTCATGGATTCTGCGTATCGGGTAGTTTGCGGAAACCAGTTGTGGATTCACGCCTAGTTTATAATCAACGCGAAGTCGAATACTCCCATCTGGTTTTGGAATAATTGCAAGTGGTAAACCCCAATCAGTTCTTTCGCATTTATGTAGATATTATGCCCGCTGCTTCTAAGTCATTTAATTTTTTTTCAACGCGGTCTCGAAGGGCATAAGGAACCTCTCGTTCCTTGAAAAATATTGGATTTGGCCCCTTACGAAGTTGTAGTGTAACTACATAATTGTAATTGTACGTATTTTATTTACTGTGACAGAATTAATATAATTAATGCTGTTATATTTGTCGACTTGCTGAAGATTTATTCTCAAATGGCGAATCCACGTTCGTCCAATGAGTGCATCATACTCACTCGGCACTATATACATTTCTTCGGTTGTTTTTAAATTATTATATTCAACCTCTACGTTTACCTTATCATCCGGAATAACAATATCTTTGGTATACGACCGGAAAGCTATTGTTGAGGGTTGTAGTGGTTCCTTAATATTTAGTTTGTTATACTGGTTTCTTGGAATTAATGTAAATCCAACATCAGTGTCCACTTCAAATTTTTGCCGCCGTTTATTTATTTTTACTTCGACATAGTATTTATCGGCATGATGGTTATAATTTTGATTTGAAAATATATCGATAATATTATTGATGCCATAAATTTTGTTAATAGCTTCATCATTATCATGATTTACTTTGTTTTTTGAAGATTTAATTAAAGTTGTAATGCATACTTGATGTACGTGTCCTTTCTTTCCTCATGCAAAACATTTGAGGTTATGTGATTTAACTCGTCAGTCTTTTGTTCTGTGGTTGTCTTTCCCACACCGTATAAAGACATGGACAATTCCCAATTGACTAGCTAATTTTGGATTCGGACCTACCTTGCGATTTTGAACGAATTCTGGAACGATATTTCTGGCGCCTTGAATTTTATTCACATCACTGCTGATGGTTTGTTTAGAATCAATTTCACGGCTATATATTTTCGATGCTTCTAATCCTAACGCTCTTTCTACAATATCTTCAAATTTGTCCTCCTTGGACTGGAGTAATTGTCCACGCATTGAATTGCCGCTTATGACGCGTATGAATTGTGCTCTCAAGAAATTAATCGGTGCTACAATCACATGTACACACGAACTCACATCCACTAATGTCGCGGCAATAGTTTCCTGATCGCTCTGATATGTGAACAAGAATCTGTGTTGACTTACCAGGATATTTGTTTTCGGGCATAACTGTGTTTCCAATTTATTTAATGTGATTATTTTTCGAACAATTTTGTTGTTAATGGTTTCTTTAATCCAAAGTGATTAATTTTTTTGGCTAAAGTTCGTAACATTTTTTATTCAGAAAGAATTGGACATGAGACAACAAAGCAACAAGGGAAAATTTTAACACCAATTAATTTCAACTTACACGGCAGAACAGAAACAACGTTGTTTTTCGGGAGCCGCTACACTCCCATCATCAGTGTTCATGTGTGTTTCCATGTATCCGCCACTGTTTAGGTGGCTCGGTTGAATGTGATTTCAAATTTGTATTTATACAAATAATGTCTAGAAAAAGGATACAAGAGTTATTTGTATTATTATTTTTGTTTTTACAGTAAACACTGTTTTACCACTATCAATATTCAAATTTTACCATCACTAATTAACGTTAAATTAACCCCTTGTTACATGTTTGTTTTATCTCATGTACCATTTTTTCTTTCTAATTTTTGTTTTTACTTAAGACAAACTTTTTTGGTTTGATTAATACTTAAGTGTTATTGCTTTTTGTTTTTTTGTCAACTAGCTGAGTTTTTTGATTTATTTGATCAATTTTAACTAGTTATGTGACAGTAAACATTGCAAGGCTCATGCCAGTAGCTAATTTTTATTTAATGTGATTATTTTTCGAACAATTTTGTTGTTAATGGTTTCTTTAATCCAAAGTGATTAATTTTTTTGGCTAAAGTTCGTAACATTTTTTATTCAGAAAGAATTGGACATGAGACAACAAAGCAACAAGGGAAAATTTTAACACCAATTAATTTCAACTTACACGGCAGAACAGAAACAACGTTGTTTTTCGGGAGCCGCTACACTCCCATCATCAGTGTTCATGTGTGTTTCCATGTATCCGCCACTGTTTAGGTGGCTCGGTTGAATGTGATTTCAAATTTGTATTTATACAAATAATGTCTAGAAAAAGGATCAAGAGTTATTTGTATTATTATTTTTGTTTTTACAGTAAACACTGTTTTACCACTATCAATATTCAAATTTTACCATCACTAATTAACGTTAAATTAACCCCTTGTTACATGTTTGTTTTATCTCATGTACCATTTTTTCTTTCTAATTTTTGTTTTTACTTAAGACAAACTTTTTTGGTTTGATTAATACTTAAGTGTTATTGCTTTTTGTTTTTTTGTCAACTAGCTGAGTTTTTTGATTTATTTGATCAATTTTAACTAGTTATGTGACAGTAAACATTGCAAGGCTCATGCCAGTAGCTAATTTTTATTTAATGTGATTATTTTTCGAACAATTTTGTTATTAATGGTTTCTTTAATCCAAAGTGATTAATTTTTTTGGCTAAAGTTCGTAACATTTTTTATTCAGAAAGAATTGGACATGAGACAACAAAGCAACAAGGGAAAATTTTAACACCAATTAATTTCAACTTACACGGCAGAACAGAAACAACGTTGTTTTTCGGGAGCCGCTACACTCCCATCATCAGTGTTCATGTGTGTTTCCATGTATCCGCCACTGTTTAGGTGGCTCGGTTGAATGTGATTTCAAATTTGTATTTATACAAATAATGTCTAGAAAAAGGATACAAGAGTTATTTGTATTATTATTTTTGTTTTTACAGTAAACACTGTTTTACCACTATCAATATTCAAATTTTACCATCACTAATTAACGTTAAATTAACCCCTTGTTACATGTTTGTTTTATCTCATGTACCATTTTTTCTTTCTAATTTTTGTTTTTACTTAAGACAAACTTTTTTGGTTTGATTAATACTTAAGTGTTATTGCTTTTTGTTTTTTTGTCAACTAGCTGAGTTTTTTGATTTATTTGATCAATTTTAACTAGTTATGTGACAGTAAACATTGCAAGGCTCATGCCAGTAGCTAATTTTTATTTAATGTGATTATTTTTCGAACAATTTTGTTGTTAATGGTTTCTTTAATCCAAAGTGATTAATTTTTTTGGCTAAAGTTCCAATTTGTTTATTATATCATCATAGCCAACTTCGCTGATTTTCTTTGGGGCCACCAATGAAACTAACAACTTGAAATATGCCGATCCAATTGAATTTACTAGCATTTGGTGACAAATGCATATAATTTGTAAATCTGTGGTGGTAGAACTTAAAGCTTTCGTTCTTTTCATCATAATTTTCAAATGGCGGTAAAAACATTTGTAATGGCTGCGCGTTCGGGTTTGGTTGTTGTTGTTATGAACTGGAAATTTCTCGAATATGTTTTAACAGGTCATGTTGTGTTTTGTTAAAATCTATAAGGATAAATATATTTTAAATAGATAAATTGAGTGGCATCCATGATTTAAAATGAATTTTGTATGTACATCGAATATAAAAAAAACTTTTATTCACTTTTTTTCCTCGTCGCCACTTTTATATCTTGAATTAGAATTAAGTTGTGCACACGTCTTTTCAGTTTCACACTCTTTATTCAATTGAAATTAACAAAATTCAATGTCTTACAAACTATAAAACAAGATGTAGAAGCATAAGAAAATAACTAAGGGCGGAGTTGCCATATATAGTAATATGTAAATATTATTGAGACACAACAACACCTTTAAAACAATACCAAAAAAATAATAATCGAACGGCAATGTTTTTTTAACACTTCAATTCTAAAGTTTTTTTTTTGTTGTAAAATATCACATTTTTTAACTTTCTAAAATATTGTCGACTTTAAGGAGCTCCACCAGCTATAATTTTTATCCAATTAAGAAAAACGTTTTTGAATTGGGATCAGTAAGAAGTTCTTTATACGATGTGTTCATTCGTGTTGCAAAATTTTGTCATCAAATTTTGTATTTTTGCCACGGATTTCGGGAAAAGGCGCCACAGTGCGAAGTGGAGTTGTGCGTCGGTAGTTTTTTCCAAACTTGTCCGAGATTCTTCAGCGTATATTATCAGCAGAAGGAGATAAAATATTTGGTGCATCGCGTAACGACAGGCGGCACTTCAGTAAAGGACTGGAGCCATTTAAATAATATTTATGAATTGCGCAGCTTTTTTGTTCTAAGCCTGATGCCGCAAGTCACGCAAGATAATCTGCGTGAAGATAAGGATCTGCGCTGGTACTGCAAAAAGTGAATTTTATTCATTCACTCATAATAACCTGAATAACCTTTTTAAAAAATTTATGCAATATAAAGAACTTCTAGAAAATATACCGTGTTTACCGAAGAGAAAGAAACAACCTACAACTCAAACTAATGCTAATGCTTTTGAAAATGTATCTAAAAATTTATTATTAGCATCTTTATCTATCTATTCTTCTTTATTGCCAGTTGACCCGTTAATACCTGAAAAAAGTCCTGTGACTATTTCTGAACCTTCGTCAGAGTTATTGCAGAACAATGCACCATCATTCTCACCATTATCTTCAAGTGGTAATTCAAAAAATTTTCCCGAAAAACAACGTTGTTTCTGTTCTGCCGTGTAAGTTGAAATTAATTAATGTTAAAAATTTTATTTGTTCCTTTGGAATATTGTCTCATGTCTAATTCTTTCTGACTAAAAATGTTACAAACTGTAGCCAAAATAATAATCACTTTGTAATAAAAAAAAATACTAACAACCAATTTGTTCGAAAAACAATATTTTTAAAATTAAATCATCCCGTCCCTGTTTTTAACCCGTCAAACAATACTAAAATTCTTAAAGATTTCGCCAAAGAAAACAATATTAGATGCTCGGTTTGCATCCTGCACAACTACTGATGACATAAAACATTACATAATGGAGGTGTTATTATCTACTACAGAAATAAATGGGAGGTGACAAAGATGATAGAAAAAGTAGAAAATTTGAAATATTGGATGTTGTTCTGTAAAGCAAAATATGAAAACGTTAATTTAATATTGGCAACAGTATATAGATCACCAAGTTACGGGGAGTCCGAGTTTTGTTTAATTTTTGAAGAAACACTGGAAGAAATATGCGAAAATATATATGATATAGTGATAACTGGAGACTTCAATGTAGACTGGTCCATTAATAGTTTTTATAAGAAAAAGATTGAAAGAATACTTCATGATAATGGACTTAAACAAATAGTGCGCGAGTATACCCGAGTTACAAGAAATTCAAATACAACAATAGACTATGTTATAACAAACAGCAAAAATATATTAGCAATAAACAGCACGACGAATAAAATATCAGATCACGAGGTGATAAATATTACAATTGAAAATCCAAATTTTAAACCGAATAATAACAACGAAGAAAGAATAGAAGTTTTCAAATACAATAAAATATCTTTTGAAAGACATATAAGGTTCACAATTAAATATGATGAGGCGAAAAGTTTAAATGAGAATATAGTAGTAATGGACAACGCGTTCCTGGACACTGTCAAAAAATTTACATATGAAAAGAAGATAAAAAATGAAAGCTGTGCTAACAAATGGTTCAATAAAGAATTAAGAATAATGAAAACGGAAAAAATAAATAAATATCACATTGCGAAGATTGAAAATACAAATGAATCGTGGTTAAATTATACAACAATTAGAAACTTATATAATGTGAAAATTGAAAACGAAAAGGCTAAATATATAAATAACCAAATAAATAATGCAACAGATCAAAAACAGATGTGGAAAAATATAAAAAAATTAAGGAAACAAAGATGTGATACATTCTGTGATATTTAACCAAGTAGAAATTAAGGATAATAAAGAAATAGCTAGTCATTTTAATAATTATTTCGTAAACAGTATTAGTACAATAAGAGAATCGATTGATAATGTGCAATATAGAAACATAATACCTGTGATAAATAACCAATTCAAATTCCGTGCAATAAATATATTAGAACTTAAAAAAACAATAAAACAGTTAAAAAACAAATCTGATTTTAACAGAATATCGACAAAGATGATTCTTGACAGCTGGCATACAATAAGCAATATTATTTTAAAAATATTAAGCAAGTCGCTTGAGACTGGGGTTTTTCCAGATAATTGGAAAGAGACCATGGTGACACCAATTGCAAAGGTTCCAAAAACAAGGAAATGTGAAGAATTCCGACCTATCAATACACTGAAAACGTGTGAAAAATTTTTAGAGAAAATCGTAAAAGAACAATTATACGAATACATTGAAAACAACAACATCCTTTCGAAATACCAGTCAGGTTTCAGAAAAAAACACTCCTGCGAAACAGCCGTAAACTACGTGGTGAATCGATGGAAATGTAAGGAAAGAAACAACAAAATAATGGCGGTTTTTCTAGATTTTAAAAGAGCTTTTGAAACAGTCGACAGGCAAATAATGATATATAAATTAAAAATGTATGGCATAAGAGAAAGAGAATTAAACTGGTTTCAATCATATCTTGAAAATAGAACACAAGTTACTAAAGTTAAGGGTAATATGTCAACACCAATAAGGAGCGACTAAGGAGTGCCACAAGGATCTATCCTAGGTGCTCTTTTATTTATAATATATATTAATGACATGCCGAGAGTACTGGATAAATGTGAAATAGTTTTGTATGCTGATCACACATTAATATTCACGGAAGGGACTTCAGAAGAACAATGTATTGAAAACATGAAAAATGACATTAGCAAAATAAATATCTGGCTAAAAATGAATAAATTAAAGTTAAATGAAAAGAAAACAAAAATAATGGAAATTAATATGACTAGTAACGAATCATTTCAAATAAACAATGAATATATATAAAAAGTAGAATGCATGAAATATCTTGGCTTCGTAATTGATAAAACATTAAAATCCAAAGAACACGTAGACTACATCTGCAAAAAAATCGGGAAAAAATCGGGTTTTTCAAACGAATTAGAAATAAAATATCAGTGCTAACGGCAATAAACATATACAATACAATAGTAAAACCACATTTTGAATACGGGTCGACTATATTATATACATGTTGCATAGATGAACAGTTAAACAGATTACAAAAATTACAAAACAAAGCGATGAGGACTATTCTAAAATGTAATAAATACACTCCTATTTATATAATGCTTGATATGCTTAAATGGCTTAACATAAAACAGAGACTACAACTTAATACGCTCACTTTTATAAAGAAAATGACAAACGGGGATGCACCGGAGTATATATGCAACCAGCTAAACTATGTGGGGGAAATTCAGCCATACACGTTACGAAATTCACTGGACTTCCGTATAACAAGGGTCAGAACAACACATATGCAGAGATCACTGTTTTACAAAGGGCTTCAAATGTATAATGTAATTCCAAATAATCTTAAAACTGAAAAGAAAATGTGTAAATTTAATCAGACACAATATTAATTTTCCAGATCTTATTAACAATGTATAGTAAATTTTATAAATCAAAAATAGTTTTAATTTTGAAAAGTATTTTAAATACTAATTAATAAAAAAAAAAAATAAAAAAAATTGGTTTCAATATTAATATGGCTGGTTTCAAATTTAGATAATCTGAACCAAAAAATAAAGCGTCTTTTAAAATAATCGTTCTAATATTTTGATACAATTGTGAATCAATATTTTTGGCTGCCTAATGCTTTTATTCGTGAATACGAGTACAAAAATATTTCAGAAGCTGACACTGCTTATTTGTCCCAATCATTATCTTCGAAAAACTAATCTAACTATCGACAGACAATCCCATTAAAATTATTCATCAAAATGTAAGAGGTCTCAACATTAAATTAAGTAATCTTCTTGCAAACAATTTTGATTTTTATTGTATTTACCGAAACTTGGCTGAGTGAAAAAATATGTACTCATAAAAATTAAATTCTATGTTCGAAATACCAATAATTTAGATATGATCGTTTGCGAAAACTTGGTGGTGGAGTTCTAATAGCCGGCCTAAATGTTTTCCAATGTGAGCTTATAAATAATAATTTTATAATTGATGACAATGATAAAATTGAGTTTATTGCCATTAAAATTCGTGTTGGTTGTAGACACTTATATGTCACGTGTTCATATATACCACCTAACTCATCCTTTTTGGATATATGCTCGTAATAAATATTTCTCCGCAATTAACTTCGTTCTGAATCAATCCGACATATTACTTGTTTTTGTCGATTTTCACATTCCAAGCGTAAAACCGATTAAAATCTTTGATTGTAATTACATGTTAACAGCAATTATATCTGATTTTATACATTCTCTTCATGGACTCGGGTTTTTCCAACTAAATCATATAACAAATGATTGTGGAAATCTTCTTGATCTTGCTTTCATTTATTATCCTCTGGAATTTTGTCTTGGCAATACACCGCCTGTGGCTCATCCTGTGGACCTTCATCATCTTCCTTTTGAAACTGATTTATCATTGTCGGATAGTATGATTTAAAAATCAGATTTTAGACTTTTGCAATTTTACTGTTTTACTCACACTAACTATAATGAACTTAACTGTTTGTTATGCAATGGTAAATGGGATTCTTAGCTTGCTGATAAAAACTTTGACAATATTGTATCGAACTTTTATAATATTTCGCATACTTTTATTTCTATGCTGTTCCAAAAATTAAAGTCTACAGCAATAAAGGACCACCTGGGAATATTCAAATATAAGAGAACTGGTGCACCTGTTGGTTTTCGTAAATATGCTATAGCAAGATCTGAATACAACATTGCTAATAATCTTACTTACAAAATCTATATACATAAATAGTATTACCACACTTCCCTAGAAAATGTCCCCTTTAGCGGTGGCAAAGAAATAGTGCCGGTTAACACCAATATATTTTTCAGTTTCAGTTGAGATTAGTATCAAATGAACCAGTATTGCGAGTACAATTTTTCTAAATCCTGTTAAATTCCTTGTTTAAGAATCTTGCGCCAACAGTCTCAACAATTGTTTCATTGCTTAAATTATTGTAGTATTGCGATACTTTCAGTAATCGTTGCATATTGATAACATTTGTATTAAATATATTTAACAATCACCAACATTCTGTACAAACTATTCCAGTGTGAAGTTTCTACACTAATGTACCATTTCGATTATTATTGGATATAATTGAAACAAAAAGGTTAAAAAGTACCTGTTATCTAAATCCTTTATTAATTTGTAGAAAATGATATGGCTGAAATCAAGAGATCAGTGAAGTTAAATATTTATCAGAGGCTTCGTTTGTTGTCGGAGCTGCTATGAAGTTAATTGTTGTCTAACACTTTTAAAACGTAGTTATTTTGCCATGCAACCAAGTAGATAAATGGAATAAAATCGCTTAAATATAAGTAATTGGCTCTAACCGTTACCTTAAAAATTTCAGCACTATGCTATTTATAGCGCTTTGTATGAGAAATTAAAATTTTAACTTAATATAAAGTTTTGAATAACCGCAAAATGCTTTGACATTTTGTAAAAGCAAATAATTAAATTTTATTCCATTATTATTTAATATATGCTATGACCTGTCGCCACCCGAAAACCTTTTTGGTGTATTCCAAAACCGTAATAAACCCCTAATGCCGTTTTTGTTTCTAGAAAAAACTGCAAGAATTTTTGCCCTTTGCAAATATAATGATGCGATATAATGATTTTTTTTAAATAGTGAGTTTATTGTAAATTATTGTATTATCACTTACAAGGCAAAATTTTTGCCTTAAAACATTTTTGAAATGCAGTTATTTTTGATAAAGAGTAAAAGAAAACCACAAATCAATATGCAAACAAGGATATGAAATACTGTACTGCGTATGAGTTTTTTGGAATATCATATTTTTGTAACTGTTTAGAAAACTTACTTTGCATTATTATAATAAATAATCAAATCTATTAATTACCTAACAAAAATTTTTAAGCAAAATAAGATTATAAATTAATATCTTTCTTAACATAATATCTATATTAACTTTATCAATATCATTTTAAAATATTATGAAATATCGTTCTATTTTAAAAATGAGTTTCCTTGAAAATAGCCTGCACGCTCTTATGTAGGAAAATAATAATATTTTTTCGTAAATATAGGTATGTAAAATTGCTTTTAAATTACTTTCGGCTAGTACATTTACGTATGTAATTATCCCATCCAATAACTGATATCGAACCAAGGAACTGTTTAATATTTTAACAACAAGCAAACAAACAATGTACTATAGCATTTATGGAATAATATAAGCCGAAACGGCAATATTATTAACAGTCCAATATTTAATAATAAAATTTACTGAAATATTGGTGTAAGTAAAATACAAAAGTAATTAAGAAATATGCTTTATATACAGCGACAACATTGATTATTTGCTCAAAATACGAATGTATACTTTTGTTATATTGAATAATTATTCATGCTCATTCCCTGTATATAACGCTACTAGTCCAAACGGCGTAAAGTATACGCTGTAAAGCACTACAACTAGTCCAAAAGTAAGCGAAACGTATGAAGTAAACGTGATCTTTTTTTTATTTAGTTTTGTATTGCTTCTTATGATTCACTTAAATGAAAAAACCTGTGTAAGTTTTATCAATCTATATATTTCAAACCATTTGGTTCATCATCAGGATCTATAAAAATTACACATTATGTTTTTTATTTTACAATATATAAAAATTCATTTAAAGTAAATTTATAAATACCTATTTTGTTTGACTGTTTATGTTATGAAGAAAAGTTTTTTTGGCTTGGCGCCAATTTTAATGGAAAGAGTTTTTGAAGATGTTATTGATGATATGATGTCGAAATTTTCATTTTCTCCTTTATTTTGGTACTCATATGTAGATGATCATATTACTTCAATTCCTACTGATAATATACAAGTATTAAATATATTAAATGAGTATGATGAGAAGATTAAATTTACAATAGAAATTTAAGAAAATAAACAATTGAATTACTTAGATACAACTATTTATCGCAAAAATAATGGAAACATAATAACTAATTGGTACCATAAAAAATAGCATCTAATCGAATTTTAAATTACTATTCAGCTCATCCTTCGCATATGAAAGAAAATACAGGAAAAAATTTTATCAATAAAGTTTTTAGCTTGTCACAAAATATTTTGGTCTGGAAATTTGAAACGTATTATTCAGATTCTTGATAAGAATAATTTTCCGAAAACTGTAATTAAGCGACTTATTTTTTCCGTTCAACAACAAAAAATTGTTAATAATAATATGAATGCATTACAGTTGAGTTATCCTTATTTGTCAACTACTGTAAATACTAATTCAATAATAAGATCACAAATAAATTATGCATCTATGACTTATGTTCCTGGATTATCTGAAAAATTATCTAAAGCTTGTCGATATTTTACACCGAATGTTCAACTAGCCATGAGACCAACGCTAAAGTCCAGTACCAAATTTTTTAAAAATCTAAAACATAACTTAAGAAAAGGACAAAAATCTGATGTCGTTTATAAAGTTGATTGCAAAGATTGTAATGCGGTTTATATTGGTGAAACAACACAAAAACTTGCTAAGACTTAAACAACATGAATATGATTGCAAAACTTCAAATACAAAGACTAATTTATCAGCTTTGGCTAAACATGCAAAATCAAATACACATCGATTTGATTTTGAATATGCAAAAATACTTAAAACTGAACAGAACAAATTTAAATTGCTAGTACATGAAGTTAATCAAATTGTCAAGTATGAAAAATGTACATGCAATGAAAAAAGTGATAAGAAAAATTATATTAATACTTATTGTAATTTAATATCTAATACTGATTGATAATAGTATTCATATTAATTTGATTCATAAGTTATTTTTGATAGTTTTTATAAATTAAAAAAAAAATTTCATTGTTTAACATAAACAGTCAAACAAAATAGGTATTTATTAATTTATTTTAAATGAATTTTTATATATTGTAAAATAAAAAACATAATGTGTAATTTTTATAGATCCTGATGATGAACCAAATGGTTTGAAATATATAGATTGAAAAAAATTACACAGGTTTTTTTCATTTAATTGAATCATAAGAAGCAATACAAAACTAATTAAAACAATTGAAGATTCAGCAATGCAAAATTTGATTTATTTAATAAATCATCTTATAAACATGATCTATTTAACATTATATGTCCTAGGACTGAACCATATAGTCCAGGTTTGCACTACATCTAACTAACCCAAAAACTTTTCAATATCATTAAAAATGGACCACTCACAAGAAGTTTGTTAGGCACAAGTAAATTCGTGAAAGCACGAACAATTGTCGAATAGCAATAAGTTCTTGTTTGAAAATGACATACTCTATGAGTGCATTACATCGGATCATGTTGTAACTAGTCCGTTTCGGCTATAATGCACCACGTAGTCCAATATTGGCTGCAGGGTGTTCGTAGCTGCCGGGTCTACATATGTATGAGATCAATAGCAGGCGCGACCATGTCATGTTATGAATGGCTTTTTACTCAAGCATTGTTAATTATTATTGATGAATTGTTTTATGAAGAGGAGGAAAATGAGGTTCAACAAAAGAAAAAAAAAAGGATATGGTAAAAGAATTGGTATTTAAAAAAGGAGTTTTCAAATGAAAGACTGTTGAAAGAATTAAAAGAATATGAGCCAAAAGATTACTTATGTGCTGTAAAATTAAAACAGACATCTTGCTTCACTGAGTTGTACTTCTATAATGTTATCTTTATTGTCTCAACTTATCTTTTATACATATTACATAGTGTTGGAAAAGGGTAACTTATAGGAAGTGTTTAGTTATATAGGAAGTGTTTAGTTATATAGGAAGTGTTTAGTTATAAGTACTTAGTATGTAAGTGAGGGTTGATAATAGTGTCACACACAGATGGCACTACACCTCCCTTCTTTTTAGAGAAACAAAGATAATTAAGATTTTGAAATTTTTATATCTTTGTTTCTACTGTGAAAGTGTTTTCACTTTGTTGTTTAAAATTTTAAATGTTTAAAAGTTTAATTGTTTAAAAGTTTGGAAGCATAGGCATTGGCCACATACCTATGCGCCTCCCTTTTTATAAAAAAAAATTTTGAAACAAACAGGGTGATCAGTCTTGTTTGCTTCAATATTTTTCCCATAATATGTTGTTGATTACGAAATATGTATTACATTTTTCAAAAATATTAAAAAAAATTTTTCCCTTTGAAGTAGAAAAATTTTAAAACAATTTGATTTAAGGTTATTTGGTTAAATTAATTTGGTTAAGAGTAATATGCTTAGAGTAATTTGATTGAAAGTAATGTAATTAAAAATAATATGATTAAAGTGATTTGATTAAATTAATTTGATTAAAAGTAAGTATCTATATATTTTTATTTATTTTTATTTTAGATAAGCAAATTTAAAGATTTTGTAAAAATTTTTTTTTTGAAAGTAATTTAATTAATTGCAAAAAGTAATTTCCAATCGTATATACATATGTATAGAAATTTAGTTTTGTTTTTAATTGTATATTTAATTAGGATTTCTTCTTATATAGAGACATATTTATTAATATATATATTAGAAAAAGAAATTATGTTTTAATTTTTGTTTTTCTTTTTTTTTGTTTTTATACAAATTATGTTTAATTTGTAATTGTAAATTTGTTTTAGGAATATGAAAATGAGGTTTAAAGGTTTTGTACTGGAAATTTTGTTTTGTTCTAGTTTTATACTAATTTAAATTTTTTCCTTTGTTTTTTTGTTTTTATGTATATATGCTAATATGTTTAATAATATATGTATATAACTATATTTAATAATATTTGTATTGATTTTGTTTTTTTTCTGAGCATTTTTTGTACTAAATGTTTTAATTTTTTTTATATAGAAGCGAAAAAATTTTGTTTTAGTTTTTCTCTTTTTTTTTATATGAAAATTTGTTTAGTTTATAATAAAAATCTGTACAATGTTTTTATTTACATATTTTTGTTTTGATGTAATTCAATTAATAAAAATTAATTATATTTTTACTATCTATGTATATAAAGTACGTATATATTTTTTGATTTTTTTTAAATAAAAAGTTTGTAAAATTATTACAAATTTGTTTTTTTTTGTTAAATAGGTCATGATTTATTAAACATGTGTTCTAATTTTGATTTGTTTCTTTGAGTTTTTATATTTGTACAATTATTATGAGAGTTAAAAGAGATTAATATTTTACAGTTGAAATCAAACACCGTGGATTTGTATCTAATTTTCTTATACGGTTTTATGAACTGTTTTCCTTTTTTTGTTTTTCTGTTATATATTGTTACGTTTACGTCATTTACACTCTCGACAACATAAGGACCATCGTAAATATTTGTATGTTTGTCATATGGTTCTTTTTGTAGTAAGACATTGTCACCAACTTGAATTGTCAAGGGTTTTGAAAATCTGTCATGAAATTTTTTGTTTCTGTCCTTGTGTTTATCAATTAGATTCCCTATTGAAAAAATTGTTAAAAATGAATCGCTCTTACACCATTCTGCTACGAAAATTTTGTGATTGTTGGCTTCTCTTTCTAGCCTCAAAAGCAATTTACCTAAGCATATTGTTTCGTTAACAATGTTAAAATCGATATGTAGCACTTTTTAAATTTCTTGTATAGATTAATACGCATTTTTACTAATGTGTTGTTTGCTCGACAACTAATTTTGCGACCACATCTTTTGGGTCTACAAATGATGTTGAAGCAATTATTGACTTTATTAAAGTTGATTTTGCGTTTAAGCGACATACCGAAACGGTTTGTTCAACTGCCATTGCATGAGCTTTTTCCTTCGTTATCCCCTCAGTGATAAGTGATCTTTCTAATGAGTCTGCTAAATCTTCAATCTGTTTTGAAAAATCCGCATAATTATTGTTTTTGATTTGTAGAGCAGCAATTTTGCCTGCAACTACTTTTGAATTTTCGGGTTTTATTCTTTGTCGCAGAGCAACTTTTATTTCTTCTACTGTTGTGATGTTTTCTGGAAGAGCCTCACGGGCCTTACCTTCTAGCTTGGACTTAATAAATGATATGAAGGTGTTGCTGAGATTGTCATCAGTTAACTCTTCAATCAGATTAATTTTGTCTATAAAAGACTCAAGCGCGAGTGGATCTCCACTATAATTTTCTCTAATTATATTAGCGCACATGCCTATAAAGGATTTCTTTTGCTCTAGGGTGGCCATGTTGAGAATTTCTAAATTTTCGTGCTTAGCAAAATTATTTTCAGAGCTGTTTTGTAGTTGTTTAATTCCTTCCTCTAATTCAATACTATCCTTCGCTTGTGAAAATTTGTCTTCAGAGTCTGACTCTGATTCTGTCATGAGGTCTTTATCGATTAATTCGAACAATAAAACGTCATGGGGTACTTTTACTTTACAGTCTATCTTACCAAAACACCTCACCAATAGTTCTCTACAATGTATTAGTCTTTTACGTGTTATTATGTTGTTAATTATTTCATTAGCATGCAACTTTGCGTATGAAAGAATTTCGTTATAGCTATCTGTTAGTAAAATTATGTATTCTGTTCTCTTGGTTTCCTTTGCTGAAACCGGACGTTTTTGCAAAATTCTTTTCTTAATACCGAAAAATTTGTTAATAAGTTCATTGAGAATGTTTTGATCAAAATCAGTCATTTAAAATCCAAGCATGACTTAAATCTTCCACAATATAATTTTAATATTGAAAGAAATCACGCTCTTAATAAACAATAGAGGAAAAATTTATTTTTTCCCTCTTGTTAATAAAAAAATTATATTTTTCTTTGCCTTTTTATATTATAACAAATGTTTGCATAATTAAAATTTAATATTCCAAATATTTAATTTTATCAAAAATCTACGAGGAAAGAAAATAGTTTCAAATCGGTATTTTGTGTATTCAACATGGGTATTTTAAGAAATTAAAGAAATTGATGGTGTAGTTTAAAAATTTTCTGATCTGGCAACTCTGTTTATTCACTTCTCTTTATGCTTTATTTTCACACAATATACAAATTAAAGTTTCAAAGAACGATTTTTTAAAAAAAATTATTATTACTATTAATCCGACAGATTAATAGTAATGTTCTTTATTTGATTAATGCCTAAAACCGACTGCAAATGCTTTACAAAATATAATTCATTTTATTAAAATTAACTTGTTGCATTTTCCCACCAACTTACGGTCGCGCGTGCAGCGTATTTGTTGATCTTGCATATTCCCATCGACGGAACGGAGTTGATGATTTTGTAATTTCCCATCGAAATATTATAACGGCTCGTGTGGCTCCGGTTACTTTGCTGGAATTCGCTAGCATTGCTATTTTAAAGTTGACACGTTTATTGGCTGTTGTGTTTGTGCAAATATTTATAATTGTTGTTGTTGTTGTGGTTGCTACTGTGTTTGGTGGCTTGTGAAATAGTTGTTGCTACTGTGTTAACTCCTCCCCCTTTAAGTTCATACGTCCTCGTATGAATAGTTAAAAAAAAGGAAGGTTATGAATTTTTTGGTTTTTTGCACTTCCTGATGGTAATGACAAGGAACCTTTCGGCTTAACACATAGATTGACATCTTCTACCGTCTCTTTTACTTCAGATGATTGTTCGTTCCTTTCGGATGATTTGTTTTTTATTTCGGTAGTTACCTTTTTGTTTCTTCTCGTCATGCAAACGATAGTAACCAATAATGTTATGGCAATTGATAGTCCAAGATTAATGGATAGGTTGATTTTATTCTCGACTTGCAGTTTTTCGATTAAGTGAGAATTGTTGATGTTAACTGCCTCCATCCTTTCCAGCGTTATTACTTGTTCTTGGAAACTCATGTTACTTGGTTGCAGCAATGCAGGTAATGGCTTAGTAAGAGTAGCTTGCGTTGTTAAATATGTTTTGTTACCAATTCGTACCGTGGAATTTAGGTGGTGAACTATGAAGGTGCCATTTAGGTTTACTGTTGAGTTGTCTATTTCGATTTGTCCTCTGAATTCGTTCAGCAGTATCATACTTTCGTCTATTTCCTCTATACGGGCCACATGCTCATCGTTGGTTGTTGTGCAGCGGGATGGTTTACTCTTCAGAAGGTTTGGGATGCAATTTGTTTCAGTTAGGTCTATGATGTTATCTATTTCGCAAATACTTAGTTTATTATAGCTTTTGCAGTCATTTTTAATTCCAAATATCTTATAACATTTCAAAATATTTTTAAAATTTGTCTTAATTACTACATTATTTCTTCTTACAGGTCTAATCGAAAAGTTATCGCAAGTTTCACTATTGGTTGTTGGAATATTTACTATGTAAACGATTTCTTTGTCATTTGATGCAATTTTAATTTTAGAAAAATTTAACAATTCATCCATATTCCCAAATGGAATATTATCATTATAAAAAATGTCTCTCAAAACATCGATTTCGGTACTAGAAAAAATGAATGAATTTACAATATTTGCTTTAGCCCAATGAATGGCATATTCGATATTTGACAATTCTTCTTTAACAATTTCCAATTTATACTTAAAGTCTAACAAATTTTCTTCATTAAATTTATTTTCTAACAGTTTAGAAATATTATTGGTTACATTTGCCAGTCTGTTAATTTTTTCTATAGTTAGTTGATTAATTACAACTTGATTATTTGTATTTTCCAAGACATTATTCATTTTGTTCTCTATAATCTCGAAATCTTGGTGATCCGGGCTACCGGCCAACCATTTCCATGCGCTACCAATGAAGTCCAGAGACCTTTTCGTCTTTGTCTTAGATTTTAGTCTGGATAGACATGATCTCATTTGGGATATGGAGTAGGATAGGTAAGGTAATAGTCGATTGTCAGTATTTTTGTTAAGGTTAATACCGTTTTCCAAATTACGTATCAGGTCCTCGTATTCCCCCAAATTAATTATGTGGATAAGTTTAAATATGCCAGTCTGTATCTTCGCTGAACCCGTACTGATCACGACTAATCTAGAATTTGAGTAATCCATTATCTGGAACTCGCCCCTAGAAAGTGCGAACATCCAAACAAACCTGTAATAAAGTATATTAAAAATTAGTTCCTTATGTGTTTCTTGTGTACGATTCTCCCACTCTCGGTTACTATAGTAGTGTGTCTATCTTCCTTCACCAGTTCCCGTTTGAATTTCTCGGTCAATTTCGTACCAAGTCTATTGTTAACCCTTACAAAAATTTCCTGTCCAGGTATGTATCGTTTTATTTCCCTCTTGTTCTTATTATGGTATTCTAAATCTTTTTCCTGTTTTCGTTTCAGTTTCACCATGTTGTCGTTCCTTGTTCGCTCGTAACTTCCCGGCGAGAAGTCTACAGTTCTCCCAAAAAACAAATCAACGGGCTTCTTCCCTATCGTTGAGTGAATAGAGTGGTTATATTCGTTCACTGATCGTTCCAGAAGCTCCTCGAAGTCCCTACAAATTCCCTCGTCCTTAATACATCTCATGATCTCGGCCAATGTTGAATGGAATCTTTCGATTTGTCCATTGGCCTCACTTCTATAGGGTGGTGTTGTAAATACCTCTATTCCCAGTTCATCCTTCATCATAAACAGTATCGAGGCAGAATTCAGGGATTTCTCATTGTCCATAACAATGGTTTTGGGGACTCCGTAGAAGAAAAGAATATCCCTTAACGGTCTCCTAACATCCTCTATCGATTTTCCCTGTAAAATTCTGGTCTGTGCATATTTTGAAAATTTATCGAGAGCTGTTAGGACTATTTTCCTGTCGGTTGAAAAAATGTCAATGTGGATTATTTGACCAGGATAGCTCGGTACTGGTGTAGCGTTTAATTTCGGCTGATTAGGATGTCTTTCGTACTTATTTTTCCTACATGTGGAGCAGAGTTTCAGTATTCTCTTGATCTTAGAAAACATGCTAGGAAAATAGGAACTTTCTAGTATCTGGGACCTGTTTTCCACAGCATTTCTATGAGCGCGATTATGGGTTTCTATAATCAGGGTTTCCTGGTCTGATTCCGACAAAATATCCTCGACAACCTTTTGTGTAAAGCGAACCTTGTAAGAACTAAAATGGTTAGGATAGATTTCTTGGATCCTCCCCATTATAAACTCTGGGGTTTTTATACAATTTACAACGGAAGGATTTAAATATCTCTTTAGGACTGATACCAGCTTCTCCGAATCGTAGTCAGACTCTGTCAAAATGTGTCTATTGTATCCCGGAAACGTAACTCTAAATTGGTAATCGGAGGATTCACCTATGGATAGAAAAATTTGATTCTTAAATGCATTTATCGGAACTTCTACACTTGGTATAAGGTCCTGCGGAGAACTGTCGCTACTATGGACCGTACCCGTTAGGGAATTTACATTTGTTGTTGGAGGTCTAGAGAGTGCGTCAGCTACCACATTACTTCTACCCGGTTTATACTGAATCTCGTAATTGTATTCCTCCAATATTGCCTTCCATCTTTTCATTTTGGAATTACTATTTTTATTGCTAAGAGCATACGTCAGTGGTTGATGGTCAGTATAAATTACGACCTTTGCTGATCCATATAAATAATTTCTCAAGTTTGTCAGAGCCCAGATTATGGCTAGCATTTCCTTTTCGTTTGCTGCGTAATTCTCTTCGGTTTCTGTTAATGTTCTTGAAATGAAAGATATTGGTCTATTGTCCTGACTTAATACGGCTCCTATTGCCACATTAGATGCATCCGTGGTTAATTGGAACTCCTTTTCGAAGTTTGGGTATGACAGTATCACTTCCTGAGACACTAATGCATTTTTCAATTTGTCAATGGCGAATTTTACCTGGTCGCTGAGGTTTATTTTTCTCTTACTCGATTCTGATTTAGAAATCATGCCTCCGTCTCCACGTAAAAGTTTGGTTAGTGGTTTTGCAATGTCCGCGTATCCTTTTACGAATCTCCTATAGTATCCGGAGAGGCCAAGGAAGGATCGCAGCTCCTTAACGTTAAGGATAATTTACAATTGCTTCCAATTTTTTTGGATTAGCTTTTATTCCATTACAGGAAACGATAAAACCTAGAAATTCAACTTCTTCTTTGAAAAATTCGCATTTGTCCAATTGTACCTTCATATTGGCTGCGTTTAATGTTCTGAAGACATCATTTAGGTGTTTCAAGTGTGAGGCTTCATCCCGGCTGAATATAATAATATCGTCTATGTAGACGTAGCATATCCGCCCGATATGCTCCCTTAAGATGTCGTCAAGGGCGCGTTGAAATATAGCCGGAGCATTCCTTAATCCAAACGGTAAGCGCATAAATTCATACTTTCCGTTGTTGACGGAGAAAGCAGTTTTTTCTATATCTTCCTCCCTGATAGGTATTTGGTGGAATCCGCTTTTCAAGTCGATCACCGTGAAATATTTGTTCCCACCGAGATGAGAAAGAACGTCATTTATTTCAGGTATGGGATACTTATCAGGAATAGTTATTGAGTTAAGCTTCCTGAAATCCACTACAACCCTATATTTCTCTCTTCCAGATGCATCCTGTTTTTTTGGGACCACCCAAATGGGTGAATTATATGGAGAACGCGATGGCCTAATTATCTTGTCCCTTAGTAGTCTGGCGATTTCCTCCTCTACAACCCCCCTTAGGGCCATTAAATAAGGGTAATTCTTTGAATATGTTGGTGTGTTGGTTGTGGTTCTTATCTCGCCCACGACCCTAGTTGTGTACGTAAGGCTTTCATCTGGATCCGCGAATAGATTTCTGTGTCTGGCCACTGTATGTTCCAGAGAGTTTTTCTGATACTCGGACAAGTGTTCGGTTCTCAATTCAATATTATTAACGTCCTGTGCAATGTGTTGGAAAAGCTTAATTCTCCTGTTACCTTGTACAGTCATATAATTCTCGGAAGTGTGAATAACTGCCGATAGTTGTTTGAGGCAATCATGACCTAAGATTGCATCAAAGGTCTTCAGTCCCGGTAGGATATAAAATTTTATTGGAATATCGTTTATTCCGAACATGCAACCCACTACATGATGAGTTATTTGGACATTTCCCGCGACTGAATTTGCACTAAATTTCTCCTGATTTAATTTTGGGTTAACTGCTAACTGGGGTTTTATGTAATTCTTATTGCTACCTGTATCTATTAAAATTTTAAGTGTCTGTCCGTTCCCCGTCCTGGCCTGAAAGTATGGCAACGAGGAACTGTTTAACCAAAAAAATTAAGGTCTACGAGGGCGTCGGTCTGTGGATTCTCCAAAGGATCATATTCAGGGAGTTCGTATGTGGTGTCCCTATAACATTGTTCGTTGTCTTCGACCTCCCTATAATATTCTTCTATGTCAGGTACCCCTCCAATAGCACCTTCCCTGTCATAGCCATTAATAAATTCCTGGGGTGGCTGTTGGACCTCATTTCCGTTGTCCGCTGTTACGTGGAAGTTTCTCTGCATTTTATTTTGTGGGGCTTGTATGGATGCTGTAGGCGATCTCTTGAACGCTGCATTCTGCGGTCTGTTCATATAATTTACTTGGCGTGTTTGTATTGATCGGTCCACGTCCATTGGTTCGTATCCTGATGATGGCTGTTGATTGTTTATGGGTTGGTATGAGGGCCTTGGTTGGCTCATCTGGTTTTGCTGGGGTCTTGGTGTCCAATTTTGATTATTTGCTGGCCGCCAGTTAGTATTTTGGTTATAGTTTGGTATTGTCATATTCCGGGGTGGTAATGGTGGTCTAGGAAGAGTTCTGCCACTCATATGTGCCAGTTCCGGATAAAATCTTAATTTATTTCCCGAGTACACGTTTGTACCAATGCGATCTTTTTGTACGTTATTCCTAGCTAACTGACCGTTAGCGTAGTTCCGACGGAATGTCATGTTGTCCAACTTCAAACAAATGTGCAAAGCCTGTGGAAGTGATGACGGTTCCCGGACGCTAAGGAGTCTCGGTAAGTCTCCATTTAGCCCTCTCACGAAGGTATCAAGTGCTTTGTCCCTATAGGTATTGGTCATTACCCTTAAGCTTCCCTCATCAATGTCTAGACAGGCAACTTTATCCAGGATCAAAGAGAGATGTTGGTAGACCACTTGGTAAAATTCTGTTATCGACCTGTAACCCTGGCAGAGGGCAGTCATTTGATACTCTAAAGTACCAATATCCCTCTTGTCCGAGTAATGCATCATAAGGCATTTTTTTATTCTCGGCCAGTCCAGCGGTGTTCTATAGGACTCAAGTGCCGTGTCCGCTTCGCCCGTAATTTTCGTGCGTATGGTATGAAGAATGGCATAATATCGCCCCGTTCCCTTTTGTGATTCGTATAATTCCAACACTCTGTCCACCGATTTCCTCCAGGAATTGAATTCCCCGATGGTACCGGAGAATTCCCTTAAGGATCTAACAATATCGGGTACTCTATCTAATTCCCCCAATGTCGCTGTCAGTTGCCCTATTGGCTGGTCCACCTCATTGTCCAGTTCGCCACCCTGCGGTGTCTGTAAAGTTTCCCTAATGATTTCCCTTAATTCCCGTTTCTGTAATTCGGTAAGTCCCGAGGTCCGTGCCAAGTCTGAACCCGAAGCCGTGGTCTGTGTCAGTGTCAGCGTCCTATTAAGTCGCTCTGTCAGTTGATCGATAGTTTCGTCAGGCATTGGAAATGGTTAATTATTTTTAGCAATCAAAATTTAAATTTTTACTTGATTCTACACTAATGATAATGTCAAGGACGTAATAAAATATTCTTTCTCTTTTTAATGGATTTTTGAAAATAAGGAGTCACTAATACTAAGTATAATAATTATAGATAAATAAAAAATAATCTTACATAAAACTTGATGTCAGGAACATGCTGCTTCTTGTTGAATGTTGTTCTGGTATTTGTTTGCGATGTTTTCCCAAGATTATTTGTGTCTATAGTTCAGGATTCACAACACTTTATTTATGTCCTTGTCACTTAATTACTGAGAAGTGTTTCACTTAATTTGTTCTTATTTCGTGTTCTTTTTTACTAGGATTTTTTTTATTTACTTTTTTCCTTAATGAGGAATTACTTTTTTTTAAATTTGTTTTTACTATTTTCTTGTTTAATGTCTTTTTTTTTAAAGTTCAGGCGCAAACACAGCTAGTGTTATACTTTTTCTAGTTATTGTATTTATAGTTAAAAAAAATTTTTGTTCTTATGTAAGTTTTAGTTTTAAAATTTATTCTTATGCTTTTCGTTAAAATTCTCTTCATTATTTTTTCTTAATTTTGTTCTTAAAACATTTTTCACTTTAAAAAAAAAAATTTTAATGTTCGTTTAGTTATATTTTCAATATTTAAACGACGTTGTTTAATGTTCACTTAAACGAATTCAACTTGTTAAAAAAAAATTTTTTTCCCGATGTTCACTTTTCATATTTAGAATGTTCATTTATTAATTAAACTTTATTTATTTTATTGAAAATTTTTATTCAATGTTCATTTTTCGTTTTTTAATTTAAATTTTCGAATGTTAATTTATTTACTTTCATTTAATAAAATTCTTTCAATGTTTATTTATTTTTGTTTAAAATTTATGTTCAATGTTCACTTAAAAAAAATTTACTTATTTTTCTAATTGTTCTTTTTTGTTTTATATCGAGGCCGCTGATCCTTAAGAGGACCTCCCTTTTGTCTTTTAGGAAAGACTACTAAGGCGCACTATTTCCACGATCTATTACACTTTTTTATATCGCGGCCGCTGATCCTTAAGAGGACCTCCCTTTTGTCTTTTAGGAAAGACTACTAAGGCGCACTATTTCCACGATTTATTACACTTATTACGACAAAGGACCATTTTTCCGAGGGTCCCTGCTCGGGCGCCAATTAAAGTTTCAAAGAACGATTTTTTAAAAAAAATTATTATTACTATTAATCCGACAGATTAATAGTAATGTTCTTTATTTGATTAATGCCTAAAACCGACTGCAAATGCTTTACAAAATATAATTCATTTTATTAAAATTAACTTGTTGCATTTTCCCACCAACTTACGGTCGCGCGTGCAGCGTATTTGTTGATCTTGCATATTCCCATCGACGGAACGGAGTTGATGATTTTGTAATTTCCCATCGAAATATTATAACGGCTCGTGTGGCTCCGGTTACTTTGCTGGAATTCGCTAGCATTGCTATTTTAAAGTTGACACGTTTATTGGCTGTTGTGTTTGTGCAAATATTTATAATTGTTGTTGTTGTTGTGGTTGCTACTGTGTTTGGTGGCTTGTGAAATAGTTGTTGCTACTGTGTTAACTTACATATTACTTATTACACATTTTAGCTTTCACTTATTTATTATTTATTCTTTCCATTTTTTCTTGCTTTTTCCTTATTTTTCGTTTTTACCTCTTTTCTTTATTTATATGTATTGGGGAAGAGAAACTTAATAATATTTTGCCAATTGCCAATTTTGTTTTTGAATAGGGAAACCTATAGGTATAAATTAATTTTAAATCTTTATAAATTTTTTTTTTTATAGATTGTTTTTTTTTTTAATTTATTAGTCTTGTGCAATTTTCTTTCAGAGAAAAACTTCTGTTTCTTTGTAAAAACAACCCTTGAAATTTTCCTTGTTTATTTGTTTGGCAATTCTTAAAATTTTGTTATGTTTCTCTTTCTCCCGTATGTGTATGTATATTTATGTAGTTTATGCTAACACAATAAAGTATAAATATGTGCTCATGTATGGATATAGTAAATGTTTTTTATTTTTATTTTTAATATTGGTTTTTCATATTTCTTTATTTGTTTGTTTGTTTTTTTTTCCTAAATTTTACATATCTATATAATTAAGTTAAAGTGTTTATAGATATAATCATGTATAATAATTTTAGTATGTATGGTATAAGTGTTAGGTGTTATTTAAATATATACATGCAAAAATGTATGTAGGTATATTCACGTTGCTGCATCATTATTCCTCTCGGGCCACTATATCGTGTTGCGTTGCCTTGTTACCGTCCATCAGATTGTTGTTGTTGCTATTTTGCTGTTTAGTTTTTGTTGTGATTCGTTGCTAATTCTTTGTTAAATTTATATGTTTTAATTTTTCATTTAACTTCTTTGTTTATATAATTGTTATTTGTATTGTTGTAGTTTTTTTTGTAGCTTTTTATTATTTTGTTGTTTGCATTTTATTTTATTTTTTTGTTGTTTCTTTACTGTTATTGTTCTCTCTTTTTTTTTATATCACCTCACAATTTTAACGGCTTTGTCTGGTATGAATGTTCTGGAATTTTAGTACAGTTGTGTTCAATAGTATATGTATGTATGTATTTGGCTTTTTCTTACAAAGCGTTTTTATTTACTCTTCTTTGTATTAAAAATTTAATTTCTTTCATTTGTTTGGGAATTTCATTTTTTGAACTTATATTTCACAAATTTTTTATTTAATTTATTTAGTTTGCTTTTATATTTCAGTTTTTTCGTTATTTATTTGTTCTTATATTTTTCCACAGTTTTTAATTTCTCTCTTTGGATTTGAGTTCTTTTTTTTCTTATTTAAACAACCTTTTCGCTTCCCATTTTCGGACTTTAAATCTATTTTATTTGTGTATTTCCACTTCATTGTTCAAGTTTTATTTCTTTTGAAGACCGTTTTAACTATATTTTTCTTTAGACACATTTATTTGTAGTTTTTCATTTCTTTGCTCTTTTACTACTTTTTATTTTATCACATGTACCTGTTGCATTTGTCAGCTTTTGATTGTTTTTTTTATAGGTTCTTCTTTTATATCAAACGGTAAATCGTAAAGTGTATGTAACATTTGTATAAGCCGTTATAACGGACACATATTGCGCATTTTTGTTAAGTTCTTGCACAGCCTACAGGAGTAAACTGTACTTTTTCCATTTATGGCTTTTTTTTATGTACATATGTTTTTGAGTTTGAATATTTCCACCTTTTTCCGCTTGCGTGTTAAATTCTTTTTCAGTAGCTGTTTGTAATATTTTTTGTGTGTACTTTGTTTTCCTTTACTTGCTACTGTTGGTTTCAATTCTCCTTATTGTTTAAAAAGTTCAATATTTGTTATTTAGGCTTTTTATTATTTGTAAATTTTTTGATATTATTTTGCTTGGATTTTGTACTTTCTTTTGTTATATGTTTTATTATGAATTTTTTCACCACTGTTTTATTTAAATTTTCTGTTGTTCCTTTTTTTATGTATATTTTAATTATTTTGTATTATTTTTTTAAACTCTGTTTTTCTTCATGTTTTTTTTTTCCACTTAAACTTTTCCCTTTTATAAATGTCACGGTCGCCATGTAAAATTAAAACAGACATCTTGCTTCACTGAGTTGTACTTCTATAATGTTATCTTTATTGTCTCAACTTATCTTTTATACATATTACATAGTGTTGGAAAAGGGTAACTTATAGGAAGTGTTTAGTTATATAGGAAGTGTTTAGTTATATAGGAAGTGTTTAGTTATAAGTACTTAGTATGTAAGTGAGGGTTGATAATAGTGTCACACACAGATGGCACTACAGTGCGAATAGACGAAAAAACTTTTCTTAAATTATTACACATAACAAAACAAAAAAAAAGTGCGTTAACTCTTCGACACTACCTGTATTATTTTACCATAGCACAAATATTTGCTGTCAGAATAAAATGTTAAGCTGTAGTCATCTCCGTGAAGATAACAAAGTAAGATAACAAACTAAATCTGTTTCGCTCATTTTGAAGAGAGCGAAAAATATGTTCTCTCTTTGCAGTTTGCAGAGCCAAATTTCAGTACTACCAAGTTTAAAAAGTGTAAATTCTTGCAGAAACCATTTAAAACAGCTATTTTATTGTGAATATATATGTGATCTTCTTCTTTTTTGTATATGGGAGAGGATTTTAAAGTTAACAAACTAACTTAACAAACTATTTCAATATTCTTTATTAATAAGAATAAATCATAAATTTGTTAAAACAATACAATGAATTATGATGATTACTTATAGCACACTATCAAGATTTAAGTAAATTAATTTCTGTAATATCGAATACCTGGAAATATCGTTACATTCCGTATCTAGATACATTACCCTTATTATATATTTCATTCTTAAACCAAATCTAGGAATTCTTCCTGGACGGGACCAATTGCACGCGAAAGGAGACATTATTGCCTTCAATTTGGTATACAATTTATATAGCCCAAAAGTTTCTTGTTGAACAAAGTTTTAAAAATAAAAATATTTTTCGTTCCACAAAAAATACTATTTTTGGTATAATTCAAAATCTAGGAATTCTTCCTGGACGGGACCAATTGCACGTGAAAGGAGACATTATTGCCTTTGCTTTGTAACTTTACTGTCTGAACATTGACAAATTTCCACTTGATTTGGTGTAAATCAAATTATTAGAAGTAATTTGCTAATATGAACATTGTATGAGAAAACACATTCTGCGTATTTCTCTAACTATTGTTATTTTCGCTTATTCTTCTTGCTTGTGCAATCAAAATCAAAGACCTGATTTCTTTCACTATACTGTACAGTTTTTTAAAATGGCATGCACACTAGCTAGCACACTAATATTACTATAGTTCTTTCGATTGTATAAAAATCTAAAATCTTTTGACTTATTGCAAAAAATTAAGCTTTAATATATTTGATTGATTGATATAACATTATCTTAGTATATGTAAATAGTATAAAGAACTTTTCAAGCTTAGATGAAATCATTATATTAAAGCTATTGAAAATCCTTCCAATTGCGTTTTGACAACTAAATACATATGTATGTACAATTATAAAATCCAATAGCATATTTCGAACCCGCAAAATTGTGTTGATAACACAATACAAACACAAATACAAAAATTGTATTAATTATGGAATAGTGTATTCCTAAACGGTTATATTATTAAAAATAATATTATCCTGCTAGAAATTAAAAATAGTTATTCAGAAAGTTTTTCTTAAGATATAAACTTTGTTGTGAAAAAATAACAAAACTTCATGTTTACAATTTATAAAAATAACATAAGCGGCAACGCTCAAAATTACTCAAAATTATTTGCAATCTCTCCAACTAGGTAATCTCGCAAGATCAACTGATTATTTTTCTTCCAATATTAACTGTCAAAGCCCAAATAAAAATCAATCGAAAACCGTTGCTGTCAGTAGTTTTTGTAAGCTGTTGTTGTTGTACACAAGCGGCCATGTTTGTTAAAAGTAATGGCTTTCAGCGTTTTGTGTTTGCATTTCAGCGCTTTTTAAACCCGTACAATAAAATTTATTTTAGAAAATGTGTTGTGTGAAAAGTATTATTTATTTAAACAAATTTGGTATAAGTACGGCAGTTAAAATAAAATTCATACAACCATTTTATTCTGGAGTATCCGCAGTTCTAAAACTCCTGTTTTTAAGAGTAAATATACGTAGATCCGAAACATTTTTTTCGCACAGTATGGCTAATATTTTGAAATTTGTATTATGTATTTTTAATTTCATAAGATAATTATAACACTTGGTTTGGATCTTTTAGCTTAATTTTTTGTAACATACCTAAAGCAATCGTGTTCTTTGAAGCGGCTATTACATTGCCCAAGTTTGCTTATAAGTATATTTTATTTATGCCAAACGCTGAACGAGAAAATTTTCATATGGCGGCATGCATTACACTATATAACTGAATATCCTATTGCTCATATTGTTATCGTTTTGGTTTTATTACTGAATAGGATTTCTTTTCTCTCGTTTTTCTCAGTTCCATGTTATAAAAGCGTTGTTAAGCAATCTGTCCTAACAAGGCTGTTAACACATTAATAAAACTCTATCATCTGCAGTCTAAACAAAGCGACCCATGCATTATATAACATTGATTATATATTTTATTTATTTCAAAACTTTGAATTTTCATGATAAAAATTGACAAAGCGGACTATACATTATACAATATAATTGAATATAAGTTTTGGTTTCATTATTGAATATGATTTCTTGGACTCTCTTGTGAATTCCATGTGAATTCCATGTTATAACACTTTTATTCCGCAATATGTCTTAACAAGGCTGCTAAAACATCAATGAAACGCTGACACGATCAATAGTGTTAGTGAACTACATTTAAGCTTAAGTCAATTTATTATTGTTAGATATGTTGAGCAAAATTTTTGTTGAATACTGTGTGACACTTATTGAGCAATTGCCTATTTATTATATATTATTATTTAAAAAACTTTTGTTTGTTGAGGATTTTTAGCTAGTCCTATATACATGCATTTCATTGGTGCTAAAGCCAAATCATCAGTAGACCTTGAACCTAATTTTTAAATGTTTCAAACCTCTTTACTTATACAAAAACTTTTAAAAACTCAATGAGAATTACAAAAATTACAGAAGTATAAGCTTTGAAACTTATTCAAAAATCCCAACAAACAAATTATTATATTCGATATGAATCTATTTTATTTTCTTTTAGACGCCCTTGGGGTGACAATGAAAGTATTTAATAAGTAGTTATTTCAAAGCCTACTATGCTTATACATATAAATTACAATAAATTTTTATAATTCTCATTGATTTTTTAAAAGTTTTTGTAGAAGTAAAGAGGTTTGAAACATTTAAAAATTAGGTTTAAGTTCTACTGATGATTTGGCTTTAGCATCAATGAAATGCATGTATATAGATTACCTAAAAACCCTTAACAAACAAAAGTTTTTTAAATCTTTGAAAAAAGATATCGAGGCAATCTCGATTAATATAAATTTAATAATTACCTAGTTAAGATTTTATATTCCGTTTTGCCTTATTAAATACTTTTATTGTCACCCAAAGGGCGTCTAATTGTATAAAGGTTGTAAAGAAAATAAAATAGATTCATATCGAATATAATAATTTGTTTGTTGGGATTTTTGAATAAGTTTCAAAGCCTACTATGCTTATACTATTGTAATTTGTATAACTCTCATTGAGTTTTTAAAAGTGTTTGTATAAGTAAAGAGGTTTGAAACATTTAAAAATCAGGTTTAAGGTCTACTGATGATTTGGCTTTAGCACCAATGAAATGCATGTATATAGACTAGCTAAAAACCCTCAACAAACAAAAGTTTTTTAAATCTTTGAAAAAAGATATCGAGGCAATCTCGATTAATATACATTTAATAATTACCTAGTTAAGATTTTATTTTCCG